>KL290276.1:15156-35261 GCA_000699545.1 Podiceps cristatus | reverse complement strand
CCTGCTTCGGGGTGGGGGGCTGGGGTCCCTCCTTCCCCAGCGTGCGGGGTGCCGGGCCCCCGGAGCCAGTGGTACCAGCATGGGCTGGTCACGGCGAGCCACGGACTCACTTTCTGCTCCGGGTTCCCCTTCCATCCTCCCTGCAGGAGCCCTTTTTGTTCCCTTTATTTTCCAGAGGTAGTCCTGCACAAAAAAAGTAGCCAGCTACAATCCTCCTGTTGTGGCAGGAAATTCACCAAAAGCCCTTTATCGGCGGGGGCAGATTCCTAATGGAGCTGAAAAAAAGGCTATAAAACAGGGAAGGAAGAAGGAAGGGGGCATTGACTCAGTACTCAGTGACCTTTAAAAAGCTCTGTGCATCTAGGTGTATGAATCTATGTGTATATGTATGCATACACACATGTATCCGTACACACACTTGTATAAGTATAGATGTAGAGATGCACAGGCTCATAAAGGTGAATAGATTTTACAGCAAAAAGAAACCGAAGCACTAACTTTTTTTTTTTTTTTTTTTTAATAATTTGTTCCACATTGCCCATCCCTCTCTCCTCTACAGGGTGAAATTTGCGGCTGTGCTTAGGCTGAAGGTAGGACAGCTGCCCTGGGCAGGGGTCTGAGGCAGAAAAACAGTAACGGTGCTTCTGTGTTAAGTTGGTCCCAGGTACACGTTCTGGCAAGCTTATGGAAATCCTGTACACAGTTCAGGGACAGGGCTGTGTAAAACATATGTTACTGCACAGAAAGCAAGTGAGGGATAGAAAAGAGAGCTATTGTCAGAAGGAAATGGGAGGGAGGACCCAGAATATTACCTATTCTGGGGGAAAAATAAATAAATAAATAAATAAATTGCAATTTGATCAGCACATGAAAAGAATTGTGTGCTGTACAGTATTATGCAGTGGTAATTATACACTGTGTATACACAGTGGTAAGAATTAACGACTTAATATCTGGCCACTCCATGTAGCTTGTTATAAAGAGGTGTTGGATTTTATATATATTTTCTGTGAAGTTTAATTTTCCATGCGGTGTTTGGTCAGGAAATGGAGAGCCCCTCAGCTGGAGTGCCAGGAGAAACCCTTCCGAGGAGGAGGTGTGGTGCAATGTGCAAGGGGAAGATCCCAGAGGCGAACATTTCATCTTCTGAGCCCCTTGCTTTGTTTTATGCACAAGGCATTGTTTCATTTTTAAGAAAGATTCCAAAAAAAAGGTGAAGAAAACTATTTCTGTGATGCATGGACATCAACCCCTCCAAGCGCAAAAGACATTATCAGCTTGCAATTAGAGATTAAAAGAAAAGCACTGCCCTGAATCTGCTTCCCGTATCACTGGTAAACAGCTGCTCCTTTCGTCTGGAGGTTCAGAAGTTTCTTCTTCAAAGAGGCCTTCAGGTCGCCCCGGCAGCACTGCCTGCCAGGTAGGGCCCTGGCATCTGGGGAGCCGGCTCTTAATCCCCGCACTGCCCGGGGCGGCATGCCTGGGGGAGGGCTGCTCCACCGCCCTGTGTCATTCCTTCCCATTTGGGACGGGCAGCTCCTCTCACTCCGCATTTGTGCAGCGCCTCGCACAGCGAGGCCCTAACCCTGAGACCGGTAGGGGCTACCGCAAACAAATGGCTAAGGCACCACAGCAGTTAAAATCCAACAGATTTCCCAGATCCTGAAAAATTTGTCTCCTGATGGGAAGAATTAGGCACCACATGCTTTGTATGTAGAGCAGGCAGCTCTTCTTCGGGTATAAACGTACAAGAACAACACAGCACTCATACAGCCTGAGCTGCGTGGTCCACATTAAAAACAGAGAGGACGATAATGGGGATGACAAGGAGGTTGTGGAGGTATAGAAAGGACAGATAAATTAGTGTTTAAAGAACTCCAGTAGTGCAAAAATATGTAAGATAATGAAAGAGGAGTGCAGAAACTTTAGTGTTCCTATGTGAAAGCAAATCTAGAAGTCTCTAGCCCTAACCCTAACGTTAACATTCATGACCACAACCCTAACCCCAACCCCAGCTAACCATAACCATAACCCTAACCTTTTCCTCCATTTTGCTTAAATGAAAAAGACGAGCACGTGGTGTGGTCCTCTGCGTCAGAGGCACTCTAGCTTGGGGGGAACAGAGTTGTGCTCTTTGAGCTGCACACACCCAGGTGAGTCCCCACTGCTGGTGTAGCCAGCAGTCCCTGCAATGCACTCAGTGAAGTCATTTTAGCTACTGGCTGCAAAGAGTTGCCTGCCTGGGGCACAGGAGGTTCCACCTCATCCCCCCTTCACCCTCCTTGCTCTCCTTAGAACCAGGACCTGGTGTTTTTTTTTTTTGGTTTTTTTTTTTTTAAGAAAGACTCCCATTCCCTGAAAATGCAAGCAAAATTATATTCTGACATGTGGTTAGATTTCACTGAGAAAATGGCAGCCTGATCCCTCTCTCTGTATTTCGGCCTCCCTCAAACATGCACAAAATTATACTTACTTGTGTATATGTTCTGTCATTTTCTGTCATGTAACTGTTGGCTGCACTACTATCCTACCCCTGAAAAATGGATTATTTAGTCTGATGTTTGCTTTAAAGTCTGAGCAGGGGTGTTGTGTGTTGCTGTACTACTGGTTCTGGTAGGCTTTCATCAAGCACAGCATTCATCACTGTTTTCTCTGTTCCCTACTAATGGTCACAAGATGGTGCAGTCAAGAGAGAGCACTCCTCTGGAAAATATTTATAAGGGAAAGGCAAAGCAACATGCTAGACATTTGTTAACTACAAAATTAGCAGGCTCATAGTGCTCAAGGACCTATGACATCTACTCCATCTTCTCAGATTCATTTTCTTATAAGTAAATAGAAAATGCAACTGTGCAAAATACCATGATAAGCTTTGTTACAGAAAGCATAAAATGTACCCTGATGTACAAAAGGAACGCACCTTCATCTTTTCAACACAACAGTGAAGCAGGTGGCCAGCAGGAACTACTGACACCATCAATCTTTTTATATCTTTTAGAGAAACAAACCTAACACATACTGCAAAGTTGCAAATTTTACACAGAGTCTATATAGCTGTTTCCTGTCACTGCTAGACTCATCATTTCTCTTCCACTCCCTCAAATAATTTATCACACCAACTTGTTGCATCATGTAATAATTTTGATTTTCAGCTCCAGAGGAGATAGCTGTCACTTGGCATATATTCATAGGATGGGGCCTTGATGTAATGAGAATGCCAGATGAACAAGTATTAGGGAACAGCAAAAGACATCACGAACACCAAGCAGACCCAAACAGAAACACCCTGGTTTAGGGTTGGGTTTGTTTGTTTGTTTGTTTAGGGTTTGGTTTTGGTTTGGTTTGGGTTTTTATAGGGCAAGTAACATTTTTGTCTTGTTTGAAAAATTAATTTTCCAGATACAGGCAAAGGCAGCTTATACCTCAGATTTTGTGGCCTACATAGCAGTCAGCAGAGCAGTTGGATTAAGTAATATTAATGTTGCTTTGGACTTACATTTAATTCAACAATGAAATTGTCCAACTAACGGATGCTGACTCCATCCCAAAAATAAACGTAAACTCCAGGCTGACTGGAACTTGGAAATCTTATGAAGACACTAACGTTAACTGCTCCCCTGGAACGCCTCAATGCTGTCTGCTCACTCAGCTGGTCTTGCTTTATGTGTTCCCCCTGTCTGAGCAACAGCTAGCTGAAGGCAATCAAGTCAGCAAAAGGGAAGCAAGCGCTGAAGTGAATGCACACAGACACAGCCCAGCACTTGCCGCTAGTTTGTTTAATGGTTATAGTCACTGCCCTCTTCATAACAACATTAGAGGTTAAGTTTCTTATGTCTGAAAGTAGCTCTTACCCTGCGAGGAGGAGGAGAGCCTTGTTTAGTTAATGTCACCCAACTGAATTGTTCCACTGCCTTCACAGAGGCCAGTAGCATATGTTCATCTCACACACCTTTCACCCCATTATCATGAGAGGGACTAAACCCGGGGGCCACGGTGACAAGGCAACAACCTTCTTGTCTTTGAAAGATCCAACATTTTACATGTGTCTTTCCAAATCTCTCAATCCGGGCCACGTCATCATCGTCTGCACTCCGTAAGTCCTGTGTTACTATACAAACAACAGGATTATTGTGTTTTACAGGACAATTCCCTGGTGAGGAAATCTATTTGATCTTTGACCTTTTTCTGTGTACAAGTTCAGGATGTTTATCATCGCTTCACAAGCTACGGCAATGACACCATTTCTTAAGCAAATACCGTTGTCCATAAACATGACTGATGTGGCCAAGGGTCTGTTAGTTGAATCTTTTAAATGAAAACAAGAAAATGGAAGTTTAAAAACTGGCGCACTGTGGGCTCAGAGATTTTAACAACAGTATGGATCTGAAAAAAGAAAACAGAAACAGCAACTCTTCTATTCATTTATGAAAAATTAGTAATTTTGATCTTTGATACCGATACGTAACTCATTGAAATGGTAATGGGCATCATTTGTCTTATGCTGGAGCTAACTACTGTTAGTACCGTATCTTGCAGAGTAGCATCTGGAGGTCTCAAGCTGGCACCCCACTACATGAAGCACTGTCCGGATGTAAGCAAGGGTTGACCAAGCTGGCCTGAGAGTTGTGAATTGTTTTTCAAAGCACCTTATCATTAAAACACATTTACTATCAAACCCCATTTTTTAACAATTAACTTTTAGAAACCTGAGAAAATTAGAAAGCATTACTTCAAATACATTCAAGTCTTTGCCATACAGTTTTTGCTATATTGTTTTCCAGAGAATGAAGAAGCTTTAATGAAGGGAATTTAGATGTTCTCCATAGCAAAGTAGGGACTTGTAAGAAAAGATTACGAATAATAACTTGATGCACTAGTCGAGGACAGAAAACTATTTCATACAGCAAAAATTGGAAAAGCGATGATGCTAACAAACACATTAAAAAAAATTATCCATTGGGATTCACAACCTTACTTTCAGTCAAAATGTCCCAGTCCTTATTCAAGCGGGTTTCCTCTGGCACATGTTCAGTGTAGAAAATGGCCACAGGGCTCCTTGCCAAGCTCTGTCTGAAGGGAAAAAAACAGGAGTAAGGGTAAATAAAGAAGTGGCAGGTTGTAGGAAACACCTCAGCAGGTAGTACTGCAGAGAGTCCAGACGCCGTCGTTAGCTGGAAGGCTGCCACCATTTACAGAGGGTACCCGAGCGCTTGCCTACACAACAAAAAGAAATTGTGATTGTGGGGTGGATAAACATGTCAGTGATAGCTTTAGTCTGGCAGTTGTACACAGCAGCAGCAATTAAGACATGCTGGCAAAGGCATCAGGACCTTCCTATGACAAAGTACCTTCCACAGGACCATGAAGCCCCATTTTTTGATTTTTTGATTGCTGGGTTGTGGGGTAGCCTTCATTGCTCTTATTGCCCAGTTTAACTAGATCCAGTCTCAGACAGATTTCAGACCTTCTGCACCCTGTGCAGCCAGGCCAGGGATTTCTCTTGTCCCCGGGCAATCAGAAAGCACAAGACTAGAACCTCCCATAGCCATGTACATCATGTTCTGGGTTTTATTTTAATGTAGAAGAGAGAATCTAGAAAGAGCTGCTTTAAACAGCAAGCTCCAAAAATCAGTGCCTGCCTTTGTATTTTGGGTAATACTGAGCACACTGACAGTTCCAAGCAAAAGGCTTTGTGAGATGTGAACATGTGTGAGAACTATACAAGTCTTTTCTTGATCCTCCCTACTTTTACACTGTGATCATGCTGAAGTTCTCAGGGTAACTGACAGCAAAGTCAGGCACTGGACTCACATCATGGTATTGTGCTGAGCAAAGCAAAGTCATTAATTTTTCCTTTTCCACTTCCCTATTTCTAATTTTGAATAAGGAAGCAGTCCTGAAGCATCCTCATCCCCTATTTCTCAGTGTCATAATGTATGTTCCTCTTTGATGGATGAGTAGTTTTCTCAGACTGATGATTTTCTGGTATCTCCCCAAAATGTTATTTCAGAGCTGTCCAAAAAAGCCACATCAAAAAAAAAACCCCCAAAACCAAACCCCAAAACATACCCAAACCAACAAACCAAAATCTAGAACAATGTGGAACTTGCTTAATTTCAGGATACTGCAAATTCAACATGCAGATCCTAACCATGTAAAGATTTTATGAGTTCAAGTTTATTCAAACCTGGAACTCAAGTCAATGTGAAGGAATGAAGAAAAAGGGGGGAGGCCAATCATACAGAGACACCCCTCCTCCCATATTTGCATGAATCACCTTATGCTAAAATAATAAAGTTCTGTGTAGACCCAGCTGTTTCTTCTATTAAGTTGTCTAAAAAATTACGGCTTTAGAGCACGCAATTTTACCTAGAATTATGGCTCTATTCCACTATAAAAGTTCATTACCTTATTTACTAACCTGTAAAACCAGGCATTTCAGGTTATTCTTTTTCTCTCTGATCTACCTGAATCCAGCCTACAGGACGGTTCCACCAGCCCATAGCATCCATAGGGGAGGAAAGCACAGGACTGGAGGCAGGCCAGAGGCTTAGAAACAAAGAGCTGCCGTTACTTCTTCCCAGCCCAAGAAGAGATACCAAGCTGGTTTTGGATGTGATCTGCTAATGCAGTCGAAATAGCCTGATCTGCTTGAAACAGTATTTTTCTTCAGTTACTCCCATCTGCTTTTTCCCCTCCTTTCAACTTTACTGAGGCTGGGAGAGTTGTTCCTGTCCCCTTCTATGCAAACCTGAACACAAATCTCCCAGCTCCAGCTGCCCTCCTTGCCAGAACCCTGGAGTACAGAGCATAGGGTATGACCTATGCAAAGTATAGGCAAGAGGGGATTTAGGCCTGAGGCAGCACCAAGGCGCTCAAAAGACTCCAGGAACACTGCATGCATTTTACAAACCAGGTGAGAGAAGGCATAAAAGCAGTAGGGTGATTGCTCGAGATCAGCCAGAGTTCAAGAGGGGCTGGCTAGTCTTTGCTGGAGCAAGGTGCCAGCGCCAGCTGTTTGCCCATACTTTTACAGCACTTCCCCTGTACTTCTGTGTTCTCTCCTTTCTGTTTGCAGCAAGACATCAGAAAAATTTCCCCTAAATAACCACTGTATTATTTTATAGATTTAACCTTGCAACTCTTTCCTCTTATTTCCCTCTAAGTCACATGTTATCTCTTTCACTGTTAAGTGTTTCCTGTCTGTTCATTCATCGGCTTATTTTAGCGTCTTCCTTCCTCTTTGTTGGCTGCATGCCCCCTATACGTCTGCCCTACATGTTTATACTCTTGCCCATTGTTGCTTGTTTTCTTGGCCAGTATATTGGTTCCCATTCTTTACCATTGTGAAACTCTCAGAGAATAACCGACTTACTTCACGTTCTCTTTGTGTGAATCATGACTCTCGCAGCCTCCGCCACAGCAGCCATCTTGACCTGTGGCAGTGCCTTGGAGACCTGTTCCATGGTGGGAGTAGGCTCAATCTGATCAGTAGCCCTTGATAGTTCACTTGCATTTAACAGGTAGATTCAAGTCTCACCCAGGTTTTCTTTAAATTCTGTAATTTCCCTTCTTTCCTGAAAACAAACAGAGACTCACCTTCCCTTCTTTTATAAAATTCATGCTGGGTCCCCAAGGGGACACAGCTAACTTAAACTTTGCAAAGCTTTATTCCTGCCACTTCCTAGCAACCCATTGAAAGGAAGTGACAATTCCCAGATACCCTCAACCACTCTTGTGTCCATTATAGACCCAAACAAGTAGCTAACGTGTGAGATTTTCTTATCCCCATGAAGTTCTGTGCAATAGCGCACAGCATTACGATGCTGAGAGCCTCTTCTCTTGATTCATGCTGATCTGAGAGGCACAAGGATCACATCCGAAACTAGAATTCTTCAGAAAAGGCATTTTCTTTTTCTATGCCTGTTCCACTGCAATGCTCCCTCCCAGCACATACCCCCTGCTGTTACTTAGGTGTTCCCTTGTTGTTGTTTACATGATGGATGCTAGCAAAAAAGAGCAGCAAGCGAGTGAGTAGGAGGTCTTACGATTCAGATTTGTTTGATTAGCAAAAAGCGCCCATTGAGCACAACTGAGCAATGAGTGGGATAAACCAGTATCAGATTACTACATTTTGCCCTTTTTTTTTTTTTCTTTAATGAAGATTGTTGCTGTAAGACAAAAGTTCACTAAAATATTAAAACTGGAAAGAAAAAATATGTCAAATATGGCTGAAACAAAGATTACTAAGAGGGAGGTCCATCTTGCAGCCTTGCATATTTAGCCCACGCTGCTAGAGACAAGGAACGTGCACCCCAGATGACCTTGTGCTGTGCAGCTGCAGGGGCCACAGCATTCAGCCCCATTAGAAAGTAATTCTGATTGTGAATGCAGAATTTACTGGATTTTACTGTGACAAAAAATGACAGCCCAAAGTGTGGTGTATATTTACTTTAAAAAAAATCAACCTGATTGGGTTTTATTAGTATTTTGTCTTGTATCAACTTTGTATTAAAGCTGCAGACTGGTTTTGTATTATCTTAGTACAAAATAGTTAAAAGGGGGAGGAAAACATCATTCTTACTCCACAGCACCCTGAAGCAGACTGTTAGCTGTAGGGGACAATCATCCTTAGAATCTTAGATGCATACACAATCTCTGTCAATTAAAAAAAAGTTGCATTTCTCCCTTTTCCCAAGTATATTCACCAGAAAAGATTGATATTTGGTAGTTTACAAGGCAGACCTTCCATATACAAAAAGATTTGTTGCCAAGGTGTACACACACACACATACATGTTTATATATATACACCTTGCGAAAAAAGTGTGCAAGTACTGATGGTTTTGGAGAGCTTTATATTTCCTTCTCTTTCTCTGTCTCAGCATGGCTTCAGCATTTACTGTGGCTTTTCTCCCAGTCACTGGATTTTAGTGGTGAGGTGACACGTGTTTTTCAGTTTCTCACGTGTGCTGCTCTTCATTCAGATCACCAGAGCCATGTACTGCATGATTAGTTAGTGAATCTAAAATTTCAGGTTCACTAACCACTTCATGAGACATCATGAGAAGCCAGCACAAGGCTACATCTTTTGTAAGTACGTGCCCATCTAAAAAAATACATTCAGTGGGAATCCCAGCTATAAAACACCTTGTCATATGGCATACGCACAGTGAAAAGCTTGCATCTTTAGCATTTGCAAACTGGAGAGAAGGTTCCTCCTTAAAAGAGATGCTATCACAACTCACCAGCAGTCTCTCCTTCCATGCTGATCAGTTTTCATTACAGGAGTGCTTTATATCACTCTGTAAGTAAATAGTTATAAATAGATAAAATGCCAGGAGAGAGACACCAGCAATTGGTCTCCATACTAGACAGCTCCTCGGTTTTGCAGGATTAATAAAGCACATTATTCTGCACCGCAATTGGCTTTCCTCTGGCTACCTTTTGTATCATCTCTTGGGCTCTCATGGCAACCCGTATCTGCTGAACGCCGATGTTCTTGCAGACAGGTGCTCATGGCACTGCTAGGGCAGACCTCAGCTCCAGCTCACTGCCATTCTCCACTGCACCACCCCACCCGCCAGTGTGGTTTCTTGCGCTGGTCTCTTGCTCAGCAATCTCCTAAGTGCAGAGAGATGAAGGGTTAGCTCGGCATCACGCTATTCAAACTGCTTCTAAGCAAGTTGTGTTCCAAGTATTGTGGGTTTCCCTATGCATTACCTCTGCTTTGATCATTGTGGCCTTCCCTGATTGTATAGATAAAGGCTTCCTGAAGTTAATGGGAAACATTGCAGCTCACAAAATGGGAACCCACCTCACTGACTGATACAGCTCTCAAAGGGAAGCTAATTCACTATACCAATAGCATGGACTCCTCCTGCTCAGGGTTAGCCAGTAACTCATTGTCTTTCACCACTAACCCATAGTGAAAGCCAGGTTCAGTAAGGATGGCTGGTCCGAGAGGCCTGCCTTCACCTAACAGCTACTGCTGCTTATTGGTACTATTATCTGCACAAGTCTATTCCTCAGTACTAGCCTAGGCCTACATCTTCCACAACACCCAAGCTTATAACATCATCGATTCCTATTGGAATGTGTCTTCTTGGAACAACCAGGTTACCTTCCCTAGCTATTCACCTCAGAGATGAGGATGCCAACAGAGATGAGAAGTTAGACAACAACCTGGTTGACCTTCAGAATCACAGCCTTTAACATTTCATGCAGTTGCCCTCTGATGGACAGACACAGTGCGGAGAGAGTAATCAAACCGCCAGAGATCCCCCGGAGCAGGAAACCAACTTGAAGTCTTCTGGGTGTTGGGCTAGCAATCAAATGTAATGCCCATACTCCTTCTAACCCCATCAATACACGGATGGGCTGGTATATAAAAATGGTCACCTTTCATTGGAAAATGCCACACAAAACGTCTCAGAGACTGAGAGTTTGATTCAGAATCTGCTTACTGATTCTCACACTCTAAATACACATACGGTCTCCCTAACTATAGCTGTTGTACATTCCAGCCATGATGAACAGACCCATTCAGCAAAATGTTTACCACTTTCATTAAAAACAAACACGTTCTGAGAAAGAAAACATCCCCCTTCAAAAATGCTACATATTTAATGCTTGTGAAACATGGATACTAAAGAAATGGGAAAGATGAGCAGCTATTACCCATTACCGGCAAGATGCACTGCTATACAGTCATATGTAGAGTCACACATTCAGACTACTACTCATATAATTTCCTCCAGACATCTAATTTAAGTACCATGCAGAACCACAGTTAGAAGCCCAGGTTTATTGTAAAGGGAAAAAGAAAGACATCGTCAGTCAGCAGCCCAGAATATAGATGCATGCCTTTAAGGACACTTGATCTACAGTCAAACTGCAGTATTCATCTCACCTTGGATCTCTCCTGATTTTCACAATCTATGTGTGGGATCTGATAATTTATAACTCAGGTGGATCAGTTCAGCCTAGTCCTCAAAACAGGCAGTTTGGCAAAGAGTCGCCTCGAATCCAAGCGGCTTCTTGTACAAAAGACACAAGTCTCCCATGATTGAGAAAGTTAATTTATCCAGCTTTCTAAGTGTGCCAAGATTAACTTAGTATGTGACTTTTACAAATTCATAATACAATTCTTGTCTGTTTGCAAAAAACGTGTAAGTAAGAACAATCCAACACACTAAATGTTACCTTTGCAAAGGCTGAGCTAAAGCACATCTTCCGATGGCACCTACAGTGTGGAAAATATTGCTTTCAGGAAAAAATTCCTGAAATTGATGCTGAACTAATTGCTGTCCCCAAGGGCTTAAATACACACCTTCTTTTCTCCAAAGGCAATGAACCAACAACCCCACTAGATACCATCGTGAAGGATCACAAGACCTTCCTCAGGTACTTAGACTGACAAATCTCTGTTGTCAATGACTTCTATATCCAATGGTCTCACCCAGCTGGCAGTCACCTGGACAGTGAAAACCATAAAATGATCTTCAATCATTGTGTCAGCCCTTTTCCATCTGACCCCTGGTTTTGAACTATTCACAGCTCTGACCATGTGGAGCAACTCCTGTAACTGAGAACTATTCAACATTGGAAGCTGAAAAATACCCAGCCGGCTACAACTGCTTGAACTTACGGAGAGAAAAAAAATAGAATCAGCTGTTTAGCATAGCCTAAGAGTCTTCATGTTATGGGAGCTTGAAACTACTGCACCTAAACTGGGAAAAATAAATGTGGGTGTTCTGCAAACCAAGAAGGAATATATTTTGTCTTTGCAAGCCAAGAAGGAATATATTTTGTCATGGCTCTTCACAACAGCAGTGGTAGAAGTCCCTTTGCGTTCATGACTTACTGTTGCTTTAAAAGAACCGCACTTGCTGTCTAGGTATTGTACAGGTGGAAATGGGTGTGATTCGGGAAAATAAATTGTCCATTCATTTTCTAAGTTATGTTTTCCTATCTGAACCGCACAGTTCCATGGTCTGTTGCCACCTCTTACTAAAAGCATCGTTTCTGCCTATGGCAGCAACGCTGAATAGCTACTTTTCTGCCAAGTGACTTAGAAAACAAGTTGCACAGGGCAAGCGTAACTTAAAGTGGACGACGTGTCCTGCACGACTCTTACCAACCCCTCCCTGCTATTCTGGCTTCACAGCCCAGCAGCTTTCCCTCATCAGACTCTGTGGCACTTATCATGGAGGTGAAATCAATGTTTGTTTACTTTCTCTGAGTAAACTAGGGGTGTGGAAAGAGGAGGAGTCCCAAACCTCAAAAACTAAAATGAAAAAGTCAAGGAAATTTGGGAATTGTACCAGCCCATTTACCACTTGCGAGAGAAGAGAGGAATTTCAACTTGGAGAGAAGGTGAGGTGATTCTCCTATCACTGCTTCCACCTTTGCCCTTGGCTTCTGCAGCACTGTTCCCAGCTGCCAGTGCGGAGGAGAGCAGTCCGCTCCTTTGTGCACACTTAAAATAGTGAGTGCTGTGTCCTGGGATCACTTAAATCCTCTGCATTCTTAAAAAAACCCCCAACAAAACGGTCTTTTCAATCTTTGACATTTTAAGTCAGAAATAAAAGTGGCCAAGCACATTATTAAATTCTGCTTCAGTTTTGAGAAAGGGATGGGTGTGGGTGTGTCTGACCATGACTACACTGGGGAGATAACTGTTTCTAGGAGAAGAGTGTCAACTTTTATTTTTGGGACAGCAGAGTTGGCAGACATTCTTGGCTTCCACTGCACGATTCATGTGAAATGAAAAAAAAAAAAAAAAAGAGGAAAAAAATAAAAAGAAATTTAACTGGTGCTGCCCAAGAAAACCAGACAGACACACACGAAAAAGGAATGATGTACCATATAAAGCATTAAATACACACAACACGCACACAGAGGCAGGACTCTGCTTTATAGGATTTGAACCATATGCGCATACACACATACACACGCACTAACTCACACCCGTAAATCATTTAGCCAGACTATCTGTCTGGTGTGTGGAACAGAAACACACTTATGAAATCCATTTTCTTCTTTTAGCAGCAGGCTAATAATTGATAAAGAGCCAGACTGGGGGCTCTGAGTTTTATGTGACAGATATACAAGGCTGCAGTTCTCCTCGTGTGAGCTTTGCCCATTCTCTCAACTGCGGCAACTCCAGCCCGGGAGCAAGCAAAGCCCCTCGCTGCCTGGCACGGACCGGCCTCCTCAGCAGCTGCCAAGTATCCCTGCGAGGGCAGGGCAGCTTGCCTGATTGAGCTAAAGCAACAAGGAGTAGCCAGTAGGGTGACTCAACAGGCACAGGAGCCAGCTGTGCATACGGCCCCACTCAGGCGGCCGCAGCCGCCAGCCCAGCCTGTCGGTAAGGCCTGGACACAGGGCTGTGCTTGCAGCCTGGTCCTGAGCCTCCCTCAGCAGCCACCCCGGCAGCCGGGAGCAGCACGGGGCTGCCAGCGCTGTCTCGCCGTAAGGAGAGAGCGGGCAAAGCAGCAGAAACGAAAATGCCCTCGTGGCCCTTCTGAAGGCACCCCCACTGCTCCGGCAATGCCTGGAGGTGGGGAAGCACGGGCATGAGCAGTGAAAATAATGGGCTACTCTGAGGGCCAGGGCTTTCCTCCATCCTCTACGTGTTGCCTGAATTCCAGGGCCAGCCCCAGACTCTGTATCAATGAGATATTGTCTGTAGTTTATTTTTCTAGAGCCTTTTTTGCCTCTGCCTCTTCTCTGTGTGGCTGTTTCCCACCCTTCCCAAACACACCCTAAGGCAAAAAGTTTAGCATATCACAGCAATAACCCATTTCTAGGTGCAGCCGCACCGGGGTGACTCCTCCAGTCTGTTGGCTTTGGGCAGCTGCTGGCAAAGGGGCAGGTCAGGCAGAGGAGAGCCAGGATGGATCTGGGCCAGGCAGAGGAGGGATGCCGAGCTGTGGGACCACCCGTCCCAGCCCATGCACTGCCCCCGGAACAGCTCCTGTGGCTGCCCCCGTCCCTGCGATGCTCCGTACGGGGATGCACTCACAGCAGAAAGGACAGGACGAAAAGCCAGCAGCTGCTGGGTATGGGCCCTACATTTCCACTGGGAAAGACCATCTCAAGGAAGTCACTGGGGTTTTAAGTGCCTCTGTTTACTCAGGCATTAAAAGGGAGAGGAAGCATCAACAAGTAGAAGGTAAAATGCAACGTGCATGGTGCTAACATTTACCACCAGCTGGGTTTAGTATAAACAAGAACTGGTGTTCATAAGCCAGGCATGCCAAGGGTGTTGCTGGCTGCACAAGCCCTCAGGGAAGCCTTCAAGCAGAAGGAAGAGCACTGATGGGAGCTTCCACCGCCACCTTGGCAGGGTCCTCCCCAGAGGGCTTGGCCGTGAGTGAGGGGAGAGGGAGCACAGCTCACCACCAGCTGGTCTTGGTGTGGGGGAACAACTCCCCTTCCCTTGCCTTCCTCGAAAATGGGTAGCCTAAATTAAATCCTCTTAACACACAGCATGCCAGCCTCTAGAAAAGCCAGGAAGGAAAGGGTAGGTGCCCATGCCCAATGGCATGCTGGTGGGTTGATCTTGTACGCCATGGGTTATTCCCCATGAAGCAGCATCGTGACAGGTAGCCTGCCCCTGCTCTGGGCTCAGGGTAGCTCAGAAGACGGTGTAAGCTCCATCTCGGGGCTGACCCTGGTGGGAGCAGGAGGTTGGGCTAGAGATGTCCCGAGGTCCCTTCCAGCCTGGATGATCCTGTGATCCTTCTGGGTACCACCGAGCAGCCAGCTTGGACCGGCTGCTTCTCCCAGGCCTTTTGCATTCTGTCTTCTGCTCCCCACTCTCCCTCTTTACACGGGACTGACTTTTTGTACAGTGAGATTGTGAAAAAAAAATAAATGTAAAGCAAAACCCAGACTTAAAATATAGTGAGATTATGAAAAAAAAAAAAAAGTGAAACGCAACCCACTCTGAAATGATTTCCATATTGCTTGGCATAACTAAGGGGTAACTCTTTTTCACGCAATTCCATTTTTTTGGCCACTTCATTCCCTCACATTGAAGGGCCACAACCAGCTCCTCAGACTCTCTTGAGAGGCATGACAGGGATAGGCCCCACATTGGTGAATCTCGCGAAACAGAGAGAGCGTTTGCTTCAGTGCCTGGAGCCTGCCAAGTAAGCCTGCCAACAGGAGGTGTTGCTGGCATGGAAAGAGCATTTACCAGGCTTCCCGCTAACAGAAATACCTGGTGCTTATACTGATCTTCCTTCTGTTAGGCTGTAAGGAGTCCAAGGCTCAGGGAAGGAGGCTTTGTTTGTGCTGAGCCCTGCACGAACACAGACGGAGAGAGAAGCCACACTGCAGTTTCTGATTTTCACTAATTGCATCTGTCTTGATTTTCTCCCCCGCATCATTCCTGTGTAAAAGGACCGGAGCTGCCTCAAGGATATGCCTCATTTTTTGACTCTATGACAGCTGGAGCGCAGTCTTCAACTTCAGGAACGCAGGCGTGCCATGCACACCCTGTTGAGTAAAGGGAAACAAAGTCTGAGTGTCATCAGAAAACTGGCTTCTCCCCTTCCCTCTGAGGCACAAAACCCACCGGCAAAGAAAAAAGAAATGAAACTTCACCTTTGGGATCTACAAGCTGCTTTAGCAATCCCATTCTCAGAGAAACCATCATGATTTAAAACACATTTAAGGTAACAATCACTTCAGATGCTGCTTCTGTTACAATGGCATCAAAGTGCTTGCTCCAACCCTGGTAGCATTTGTATAGGTGCCACTGAGAGCAAGTCTGAGTTGCGCTTGCTCTGGGGGACATTTTGCTTCCAGGGACAGCACCACACAACCGAACGCCCCGATGAGTTACGCGTGCAGCTACCAATTCTGCTAGGTCCGCTCAGTTTTATTTCAGGTTACCTTAGCTTTTAAACCACATCACTGGTGAAAAGATGGCTATGCGGCACGCTTGCACCAAACAGGGCTCTCCGGTATACCAGAAAACAGTTTATTTTGTAATCATAGCGTGTTTGCACTCATGTGGTATGAGAGGCCTATACCATGCCAGGGCTGTGGGAAGATGCCAGCTGTGTATTGCTACCACACGCTGGGACTGGGGAGAAACAGAATTCCTTGCACTTCGGCGCTGACATTTTAATATTAAATCATTGGCAATTCTGATGATTGCTATTCTGCAGAGTGCAGACCTTGGCATCTGCTTATAGGCAGAGAGGGAAGGGTAGAGGAGCAAGGCTCTGTCTTCAGCTGGTATCCTCTGGGCTGGAGATTTTCTGATCAGTTCTTGACTGCCACCAGCAGTGGCGTTACGTTAAATTCCCATAGTTGGTGCAACGCGTACTGCTTTCATCTGACTTCAAACCAAGTAACCCTGTATACATCTTCAAATGGTTTGATCCAGGAATTTCACGGGAGCTTTACCTTCTAACTCCAAGCTACATTTGGATGAGTTTGGCCCTGCATGTGGGAAAAACCCTTTGGAGAAGCACAGTAGTTACTGTACAGGCACAGCTGCTGTTTTTCCAAATGAAACACAGTATTTCATCTGTTTCAATGCTGGTTTAAGTCAAATCAATTTGGCCCATGACTCGCTCTGTATTTCTTTTGCCAGATTTGATTTTTGTGTTTGGAGTTTGGGCTGGTAAGTAATAATGACAACAACGTGTCTGAAGCAAGAAGATATTAACTCTATTTATACCAGTGCAAGTAGAATTATGAAAGGCTCTCAATGCCAGATTTCAAGCAGGCTTTGGTATGCATGGAATACATTCAGTTTGGCAATGGAGAAATACCAAGGACCTGGGAGGAAGGTCAATTGGAAAGAAGATCCAGGTTCTTGCTGTGGTGGAGACAATCGACGAAAAAAGCCATCTTCTAAGGAGAGGACTAGATCTGGTCTCGGTGCCTGGACCAGTGATGAACACATGCTTAGTGCAAACCCTGCTGCGTAGCACACTTTCTGTGGCACACGGGCTAGACTGCAACTACTCACTCCAAAACTGAAATGGTTAAGACAACTGCGACGCTGCCATGTACAGATCAGTGAAGTATGCAACATCTTAACCAGCTGAAATATTTGAGGCCAAACATTAAGTTGTTACTCATTGGGAGCTCTGCCATTAAGCTCCCTCTCCCCTGATATTTATGATTAACACTTCAAAACATCTGCATTGCCTTTTTGACTCAGAAGAATTCCAGTTAAAGGGAACTGATTTTCTGTAGCAAACTTTCTGTTATGAAAGAGGAGACTTCCAGTTCCGTTGTCTCTGTCCTTTACTACTCCCAAAGCAGTAAATCACCTTTGGGAAGGAGGTGTCTCCCGATGTCCCAGCTCATGGCTCGCTCCCCAGAGAGCTCTCTCCGGGCGCTCAAGCTCCCGCAGCCGCGAGCCCCTCAGCGAGCACAAACGAGCACCTGCCCCCCGCAGGCTCCCAGGCTACTGGAGACACATGTGAGGGTGCATTGGCCCTGTGAGTTCGACCCCTCCTTTGCAGCACTGGCACGAGGATACCCAGCCAGGCTGATGGGCTCTCCCTTAGACAAGCTAGGACGAAGGGTCTGCCAGCAGCAGAAGCGAGCCTGTCGAGGGAAAGCCACTGTGGACAGAAGGCACTTCCCAAACTGGGGTTTTGGTCGCAGCTCCTGAGAAAGCGAAGTGTATTTGAAGATGAAATAGAGACACACAAGTGCAGAAGCACATGAAGCACAGAGTGAAGTTTGTTCTTTCTACAAGTTCTTCCCGATTAAAAGAGGGAGAAAGCAGAAAGCACTTGAAAATAGGACCTATGGTTACAGAAGCACATTTCTGAAATACAGATCTCTCAAGTATCAAACTACACTGCAGAATGACTAATTGTGGGGTGACTGATCCCTGTCTCCCCTCCAAAACTATTACTTCACAGTGGCCAAGAAAACATACCATAAAGATGTTGTTACTGCATCACTCGCATTTACTTGCATTGAGAAAGACTGAACCTTTTACAGTACTTGTCCGATTACCAAGAGATATGCTTCTTCCATGGATGAAAATAGAGGACCACTTAGTTTTCCTAGCTCATCCTGGACAGTTGTAAAGGTGTTTGGTTAAATGCCTAGGGACTGTGGAGCTGGCTTTCAAGCAAAGAAAAAGAATTATTGGGGCAGGGAGGGGGCAGAGAGATGGCAGAAGCAGATGGATATTCAGATTGACAGAAAATGAAAACCTGCCTTCGTCTTGCTTTCATTAGTCTTCATTACATGACCACGACAGCTTTAATTGCTGCCCTGCATACATAAGCAATAAAAATGTAAAATGTTTAAATGAACTGTGGCTCCCAAAAGCCATTATAAAAGATTAATGATGAGTACTCTTTGCTAACTTAAACATCTTCAAGAAACACATCTGAGCAGCCCTTGTGGTTAAGATGATATTAGAACAATATTTGCCGGACCACTTGTCTCAAACCATTATGCACCATGCTTTGATGGTTTTGATTATTCCATCTTTAGCTAGTCTGAATTCTAGACATATTTGATTCCAATTTACTCATTCCTGACAAGTTATCCCACTCCTGCAATCCAAAAAAAGAGTCTTCAGGTACTCATATTCTGTGTTCAAGAATTGCTGATGCTTGCTTCGATGGCTTTTACTGCCAAAGCTGTTGAAGGTAGGGTTTATTAGTAGCACTCCAGAAGTTATCATGCTAATTAATACAATATTCAGCTGAAGGGGAAAATACACAATCTTTTCTATTTAAATTGGAAGCAGTACCAAGACCCATTTTTGAGCTGCCACTTTCCCTCGAGGGGCATACATTTGACTCTGTCTGAATTCAGATGTGAGAGAGGAGTTTTATTTCTAAAAGGGCATCAAAGCAAAGCCAATCTTTGGCATAGTTTTGGCCAGCCACCTCTCATTTAACTTAGAAACCCATCTTTAGGGTAAAGCAAATGCTTAAGCAGAGGCGAATGTGCCAGCTCTTGCCTTCTCACTGCTTTCTTCTCACTCAGTCTTTTGTGTTTTACCAACATAATTACCACTTCGTCTACTCGGCACAATGGAGTGCCATGCAAAGAACTGTAAGTTAGC
This sequence comes from Podiceps cristatus, assembly GCA_000699545.1. Lineage (NCBI taxonomy): Eukaryota > Metazoa > Chordata > Aves > Podicipediformes > Podicipedidae > Podiceps > Podiceps cristatus. The sequence goes on along the minus strand of KL290276.1, from coordinate 16,187 downwards.
ACCAGCGCATTAGCTCACGCATCCATGTTCTGCACACACAGCAGCACAGGTTTCCAAAGCAGCATAGCCCTGGTCTGCTATGCCGACTGGAACAAGTTACACCTGTTGGCAAAGCTCAGCCTTGGGACGAGCCTAGGTAGCAGCTTTTCACTCTGCTCCATCTCTGGATGGAGCAAAGGGTGAGATCCTGCACACATGGCCAACAGAGCAGGAGCAGGATGCCGGAGCTAAGGCAACCTTCTGTTCTGCTCTCACTGTTGTCTACATGTACAACAAAATTTCTTAAATAGGCACTAACAGCTTTTCCATGGATAAGCACCTCCCTTGAGAAGTCAGCTAGATTCTCTTGACAGATAGACATCTATAGGAATGAAGAGATCTGCACAAGCAAGCCTAACTTTTTCTGTGTGGTGTACTCTGATGTTTGGCTTTCAGTCCAATTTCCAGTTAATACTAACAGATTTGGGAAGACTTATAAAACTCGATACTCTGTGGCATAAACCACTTTTTTACTATTTAGGATTGAACTAGGATTTTCAGAAATGGCAGGAATTTGCTGGCTGCAGAGCTTCTGTGTGCCATCCTTTCCAATGTCACTTGTGGAGGCCAAAAACGAAACTGGGGGACCACCAAATGATATATTTCAATGTTCCTTTCTGGTTTAGTGCTCATCTCTCTATATTCCACTCAGTGTTGATCTTCATAATACAGTCTCATCTGCCAGGAATGGATTATACTGGCTGCTTAAGATCTTCCAGGTCTCCCGCACAATGCTGTCCAAATTTTCCCATTTCCCGTTCCACTCCCATTAGCTCTCTGGGCTCATTTCTGTACACATAGTCCCATTTCCATTTCCTGACCACCGTTTGGAAGCTGCCTCCCTAGTAAGTCTGGCTTCTGGGCCGTTGTCTCTTCCTGCACAGTCTTCTGGGCTGGTCCCATTCCAACCTGTAGACCAGAAACTTTTCCAAGACAACTATCCCCTCTTCAGTTCTGCAAAAAACCCCCAACAACCACCAAACCCATTCTCG
>KL290273.1:5124-15319 GCA_000699545.1 Podiceps cristatus | reverse complement strand
CTCAAGCAGGTTTCTTTCCCTACCTCTACCATTGATCTGCAGGAGAAGAATGATTTACTAACTGAAGAACATGTGTCAGGTAAGGCCTCTAAAAGGTTTATTTAAAGATAGTAAAACCATATAAGTATTGTTATGGAAGAATAACATGTCTCAGTACTGGGGAACTAGATCACTTAAGTCAACAGGTAACAAACTGAAGGGTAAAGGATGCCTGCTCTCCTGTCCATGCCTTGGAATGCAATCAGCCTTAATCCAAACCTTCAATAAACACATTTAATGACATGACTTTGGACTGGACAGCAAGAACTGCAGTAAAAGCCGAGCTGTTTTCAAGGAAGAATGAAATAAGGGCAAACACACAGACTAGTGTTGTCATGGTGTACTGAAAGTTATGAAAAAAAACAACAACATTTAGCTATGAATTGTGTTATGTACTGAAAGTTATGAAAAAAAACAACAACAACATTTAGCTATGAATTCTGTTGGGCTTACGCACTTAGACACACACGTCTATGAATCCAGATGGGACCCACCTAAGGGTATTGAGGGAGCTGGTAGAAGGGCTCACCAAACCACTTCCCATCATTTACCAGCAGCCCTCACTAATCAGGGAGGTCAGCAAACATGATGCCCATTTCCAAGACGAGCCAGAAGGAGAATCTGCAGACCTACAGGCCTGTGAGTTTGACCTCTTCAGAGGGACCTGGACAGGCTGAGGCCATTTGTATGAGCTTCAATAAGGCCAAGTGCCGGGTCCTGCACTTGGGCCACAACCACCCCAGGCAATGCTACAGGCTTTAGTAGGAGTGGCTGGAAAGCTGCCAGGCAAAAAAGGACCTGGGGGTGTTGGTCGACTGAATGTGAGCCAGCAGTGTGCCCAGGTGGCCAAGAAGGCCAAGAGGATCCTGGCTCATATCAGAAATAGCGTGGCCAGCAAGACTCGGAAGTCATTGTGCCATGTACTCAACACTGGTAAGGCTGCACCTCAAATGCTGTGTTCAGTTTTAGGCCCCTCACTACAAGAAGGACATTGAGGTGCTGGCGCGTGTCCAAAGAAGGGCAACGAAGCTGGTGAAGGGTCTAGAGCACAAGTCCTGTGAGGAGCGGCTGAGGGAACTGGGGTTGTTTAGCCTGGAGAAAAGGAGGCTGAGGGGAGACCTTACAGCTCTGGTGGGTGTTGGTCCCTTTTCCCAGTGGTGGAGTGGTGGAGTCACCATCCCTGGAGGTATTTAAAAGACGTGTAGATGTAGTGCTTAGGGACATGGTTTACAGTTGGACTTGATGATCTTAAGGATCTTTTCCAACCTAAACAACTCTATTCTATTTAATATCACACACAACCTTCCTACTGGTGTGGTTTACACTATGGTCATAGCATTTGTGACACATTAATGTACAATACTAAAAAATGACTTATAGTAAGTTAATACCTTTTCAATTTGTTCTGGCTGTAGTAATTCACTGGGATCGCTAAGATTTGGCCGGAATGTTTCAGGCTCCAGGTCTGTTTTGATATTTGTTGCCTGTTTTGAATTGATATCTTCTCTTGTATTTATCTACAAAAATAACAAGAAGAAAATAAGTATTTGCAATTGTATTGGCGGGGAAGATGAACTTCGCAGGTTTAAAATCATGCAGTTACCGATTTACAGTTGTGCAACTCCTTCAAAAGTTAAGATATCCATTAGATTTGATCTGACCAGCATTTCCACTGCATCCAATAGCAAGCTAGTACTCAACTATATACTACCAATAAATTACACAGACATTTACTCAGAAGCAAGCTATGAGTTTATGCTAAAACAACAAAATAAAAAGTCCTCATTCACAGCTGAAGGACTTTCAATGCTTTTCAGAGGTCAGCTTACAAAATGCTTGCATTTTAATGCTAACATAACATTCACATTAAATGTAATTACAAAAAAAGAAACAAAAGAAATTGAAGCTTCAACAAGGACATTTCTCAGTAGTTTCTGAATCAATATGCTTTTAGAGTACTTGTGAAAGTGTTCAGATATGTAGTAGACATGTGGAAAGATGGCTGTCAAGTATTTCGAGAAAAGCATTTGAATGGAGCTTTAAGAATATTACTGCTCCATAAGCTGATCTGCTGGAGTACTTTTGGGAATCAAAGTAAGAAAGAATTGATAGGGTGAGAAGGAGAAAGTGGCAATATTTATGCTGCACAGTGAGGTCTGAGGTCTGGCAAAGAGGCACTATGCAGAGAGATCCTGTAGGAGTTTAAAATACCTGCCCCACAGATCTACCCTATATTCAGTTGCTGTAGATCACCATTTAGTGGAGGCAGCAGAAGGCCACAACTCCTCATCAGATATCACAGTTCATGACAGCTTCTTACCCCAGTCCACATTCATTGGCACTTTCAAGCTGCCACATGTTGAGCACTAGACTAGCTGAGGCCCAAACAGGTTTCCTTCTATAAATATTGCTGCAGAGGTATTTAAAACTTGCTGTGGGGACAGTGATATCTGACAGAGGAGTAGAACAAAGTGAAAGCAGCTAGTAACTTAAGCCATTGCAGCAAGATTTATTAAAATGTTGAAGAATTTGTTAAAGAAAAAAAAAAACATTTTAGTAAGAATGAGTGCATCTGAATAATTTATCAGCCTGAACCAAGTTTCACTAAAAATCAACAGACTATCCAAATTATTTAAAGCCTGAATCCTGAGAATTTCAAGACAGTATCTGTCCAAACCACCTGCCAACTGCAGAATAACAACCAGTGTTTGCCACATACCTCAAACTTTAAACATGCAGGACACAAATTAGGTATTTCACATACCACCATAATAAACTTTGTCAAGCTTTTGCTAACTGAGAAAGTCACTAGCATAAACTACTGTTACTTAAAAATACGCTTATAAAGTCAAAGTATCAAAGTATATTCATACAATAACTTAATTACAATATTAATTCTTAACTCAAGATAAGGTGTGCTTATAGACAGTGAGCATCAAGCAAGCAAAAAGCTCAAGCCTTCCATGTTTCAGTGTAAGGTAAAACAACCATTTCCAGCATAAATTATGCACTAATTTCCATATCACAACAAAGTAGTATATGCATTTATCCACACAGCTTCATGTATAAAAAGATGACCTACAGACTGCATTATAGAGTGCTATGTACAAAACATGTCATTTGGTAGTCCAACTCTTTTCCCCCTTAAATGCCTTTCATCCATCATATACTACTGCTTCAATTCTATAGAAGTTCAGCATTGTTCAAGTGTAAAGCAAAAAGCTTATTCCCTTTGTTATTCTTTAATTCTGATCAAAGTGTGCCATGCAAACCACCAATAATTTGGATTAAAGTGCGGGGTGGGTGAGTTTTTTTATTTGTTTGGGGTTTTCTGTTGTTGGTTGCATTTTTTTCCTTTTAAAATAATTATTATTATTACACTAAAGTAACTTTCTTTTCTAGGAAGAGCACTGCTTTGTAGAAGCAGACAAAGACGTGTCTGTTCAAAAGTATCTGTTTGACAGAACGCAGTGTAGTTTCAGAACTTGCAAATTTATTTCCTGCTAAACTTCGACAGAACGGACTGTCCTGTAGTCACATTCCAGGGGCTTCCAAGGTTAGTAACTGCCATACAGTCTACACACCACAAACACTCAAATGGCCTCAGAGCAGAGAGTTTATAGGCTCCAACCTATATCATCACATCGGATTTTTCACGTGAGCCTAAACCTTGAGTTTGGGCACTCCAGGTGAAAGGTATTTGCAAAGAGCTCTTGCACTTCCAGCATATTAATACAAGGATTCTCCACCACCACTTGCTAGAAACAAAATTGTTTTGTTCTCAAGTGGGAATAAAGTTGTTTTTGTTTTTTGTTTGTTTTTTTTTTTTTCCCTTCAAAATTTCTGATTTTCCCATAGAAGTAGAAGTTCAGCTTTTGGGTTCATACTCATTGTTGATTTATGTAACTGTACTACTTACAAAACATTTTAAAGCAATTAATTAGTGATTTTTAAATAAACTGAAATAAAAGAGCCAAGAAAATGTTTTCTTATGTGTAATTACATAATAGGTGAAAAAAATCCAAGATCAAGTAAAAAAAAAAAACAAAACCCCCCCCCCCCCCCCCAAAGAACCAGGCAACTGCTACATTTTACAGTTTCAGCAGCCAATGGCTGCAAGAGAACAAAATACTCAATGCTTCTAAGGAGTTCTAAGCTATGTTTTCCATCAGTAAGTTATGCATGATGTACATAGCAACTAATAATTTTATAATTACCAGAGAACTGAGAAACACCTAAAAAGAATGCAAATATCAGCTTAAGTCCACATCAGTAAATCTTCAAAAATCTGAACTGGAGTACTGTTTTCAAAGTACTGTTTTGGAACAGACAGTTCCATTACCAGCTCCATGTGTATGACCTTTGCCGTGCCAAACTGCCTCAGTTACATAACGGGAAAAATACTTACCTATTCCACCGAAGTTGTGAAGTTTCATACTTGCCAAGTACTGTGAGATTCTTGATGAAAGATTCCTATATAAAATTAAACACTCGTGCAACAAGATTTTGGATCCTTCACTTGTTTTGCATTCTTTTTAGGAAAGCTTCTATCTAACACATCACTCCAAGTCAAGCAGTACTAAGAACAGATTTTCAAATTCTGACAGAAAATTCCTGTTTGAAAAAGTTGAAAGTAGTAATTCCATCATAAAATTACTGATTCCATCATAGCATTGCACAATCAAATATATCCAAAACAAAGGAATTTTCTGCTGGATCCTTGTAGTGCTGTAGACAAGACAAACCCACTGAGTGTGGGACTTGCCCTGATCAAAGACACTACAAAGAAAGAAGTTTTAGTATCTGGAGATGGGGTTTAAACTACTGAAGAGGGCACCTGGAGACGTCTGCAGAGTGTGCGCAGTTCTTCGCTATTTAGAGCATCGATCCTGCGGTGATACTCAGCCACTGACACTACCTGAATATGGAGACAGGAAGACAATAATTCCACTGACAGTTGAAGAAAAGTAAAAAGATAAGAAAGAAAAAAGTGGAGGAGAACAATGAAGGGAAAGTGTGCAATGATAACAAACAAACAAGAAGAGCTAAAAGATGTTTGTTTCTGCAAGGACAATGCACATGTAGGTGATTTTAGACATGAGTAGATGCAGCAAAATTACAAATTAAACACTAATGGCACTAGCAGTCAGATATCTCTCACTGCTCTAGGATGAATATAGAACTGATATAGGAGTGCATAAAATTACCAGTATCAGGCGGCTAAATTAGAAGCCAATCCGAGTTGCATGCCTTAACGCAAGCTCTTCAGCCCAAAGTCCTCTCAAACACTTTACATCCAGGTTACTGAATCCTGTGAACCTGGTTTGCTTTCCTGGATAAAGACTAGAAGCAAACCTCAGGCTTCTCGTTAGGTTCTGACTCTATGTGGCAGTGGAGATACAGTTAAAGACAAGGTAGCAGGACTAAAGTTTACTAACTCCCCAATACCAGCCCACAATATATTTATCCTGTACTTTCTATTTATCTCCAAAGCTTCAGGAGCTCCTCATCGGTCAACACATTCACTCCAAATGGCACCTCCACTTTGGCAGGAGGTGTAGAGCCAGAAAGCCTTTAGTCAGAACACTCAAGAACATGCTGCTCCGGTGCAACAAGCTGGCTAAAGGACTAGAACAATCATTTTGATGTAACTACAGCAAATAATGTGATTTTGAGAATCAGTCAAAATCATCATTTGTATGAAAGCAGCTTAAAACAGCTGGTGGAGAGATTAAATGGATGTCCCATGTAGTAAGAGTGTATTAAAAACTTCTAGGGCCTACCACAGCGCAAAGGAAGATAACCACAAGTCCAGCAGCTCCCCATCTACCTGCCCTTACTACAAGGAGTTTGGCCAGATACTCGCCACTGTCCTGAGTACAGAGCCCACAGTCATGCATGACTGGCTCTTGAGCAGCGATGGTTCACTCTACCCCATGCAACTGCAAGGCAAGGAAAAAGGAATACTTGTGACATCCAGTTTTACTACTGAATAATCAGTAATTACTAGCACTCAATTTATCCATTTTCTACTGTTCTCTTAAAAAATATCAAGAAAATTGTTGTAAATTGTATTGTTTGTGCATTCTTAGAATCAATAGTTAAATGCAAAGCTCAGCATTCCACTCAAGCATATAAATGATAGCGTAGTTTTGTCCTTTTATTTGCTATGACAGTTCGTTGCAAATTACACTGTTCGCCCCAGCACCTTATGAACGGAATCCTGAAAAGCAATAATGCGAGGACCCTTTAGCCTGGTTACTTCCTTAAGCTCAGCCCCTATCACACGAGAGGCAGTAGTTAACTTACAATGGGCCATAAATATGTGGTTACTTAAGGAGATTTTTTGGGAAAAAAAAAAAAAGCAAAACACAAACACCTCAGCATCCCTGACACTATTATATAGTTGCTGTTTCACCCATTGGAATGTTGACAGTTTCATAGGCAAAGCCATCTCGCCTTCGACCTGTCAAACACGCACTCTATCGACATCCTGCATGTGGGAACTGCTTATCAACCATTTTGCTCAGAGATCAAGATCTGACACACCTTTTCATATGCCATGGGGGTGCCTGAATCCCCAGAACAGTGTGCACAAGGTATATTGATAAATTTCTTACCTGAGAGAAACATGAGTATTTATATCCAGGTAGGTACACAGTAACAGATCCCTGGCATCCTAAACCTGCTGCACATCATCACGTTACACCTTTACACCTCTTTTGTGAACAAAAGCCTGCATAGTGGCAGGCCATCGGTATGCAATGACAAACATCATAAACAGATGTCACAGAATGTCAGACTATCAACAGAGAAGTTCAGGACAAGGAATCCACCCTTTAAAACACAGGGCTTATTTTATGCATACAGTCCATATCAAATTCTGTGAGTAAGCCACAAGACAAACTGTCTCAAGGTATTCACTCATCACTGAACTTGGCTTTAAATGGGTATGTTAAGATACCTCAACAATTCAGCTACAGTACCTGAACTTCCTATGTTTTAGGTTAGTACGTTTTATTTTTACTTTGCAGTAGACAAGATTATGTACTTCAGGAACATGTAGCTCATTTAATCGTGAAGTCATGTATGTCTTAGCCCACTGGCAACTACGTTCTACAACTTCATTCAGGAATTGATTGAGATACATCCTGAAAACAGCCATCATTTTGTCCCTGCAAGGCTTGAGATGACCATCTTGAAATGTTAGTAGCATCATTTGTTAGAAGTCTATTCTGGTTTATAACCTGGTTTTATTCATACCCTGCTTATGTTGTTTCCTCTTCCATTGAGATCCCTTCATTTTCCTTCCCTGTAGTCATATTAATCCTCTATTCTATTTCACTGAAGTAAATAAACTAGTGATTCTCCTCACTTCCCCTCCATCCCTACATCAGCTCTCTGTTCTCCTGATCATTCCAGGAGCTTTCTACCTCATTCCACTGTGAAATGTAATTCTTAAAACACATAACATCCATTTTTTTTTTTATCCACACAGTATTAGAAATACCTAGAAAGCAACATCTTTCATTCATGAAAGACAAATGCAGCTTTGTATGCATCACACTAGACTATGATTTTCAAGTACAGAATGTTTCTTTGTAGTAACATTCTTTCATTTTGGGGCAAGTAGCAGTGGATGCCATTTATCTGTTCTTCACCAAGGTTTTTGATGCTATCTCATAGTTGCCTTGCAATCAAATCAGTTATGTATTAAATGCATGAAGAATAAGGCTCAGAAACTGGCTAGACCACTGGGTTCAAAGGGTTGATGGTTTTGATGGTTGAGGACTGGAATGGGCTTCCCAGGGAGGCTGCAGAATTGCCATCCTTGGAGCATTTCAAAGTTTGACTGAGCAAGGTCCCAAGGCAATGTGGACAAGCTCTTACATTTGAGTCTTTTAAGGTACAGAACAAGGCTTTTGAAATTCCAATACAGTCCATGTTCTTAGGCAGAAATTGCCAAATCGCCCCAAATTGTAGTAATCTAAGCATTCTGCCAAGGATTAAAGTGCAGGCCTACCTATATGAGTTTGCTATGTGCTTTACTTACTGCACTCTCTTCACTATGCCGTATCAGCATCCAGTTTCCTGGATACCCGAAGCTACTTTTTGATGATCAGGAAGTGTTCCTGAAGGATCCTCTGTTCTCTCTCTAGTTATTTTCTGCTTCAAAAAGAATGCAAGAAGAGAGAAGAACAGCTAAAGCTCTTACAATTAATCTAAGCACTGTTTGGGATAGACTGAAACAAATAATGTGGATAGCTAGGAGATTAGTTTGCTTCATGGCAAAAACGATTCCGCTTAGGGACTTGGAACAGTCCACCACAGGACAATTCCAAGGGCTCATCAAGTTTGAAATGACATGGGATATACCCTTAGAGATCTAATACTACCTGCTCTATTTATAATAGCAACATTGATGAGAAAACATGGGATGAGTCATATGCCTCTTGTAGTGGGCATACCTTCCAGCTTGACTCTTCTCACCATGTATATCTGAGTACCATTCAACAGAACACACAACAGTTTTAATATTTAATGCAGTAAGTCAAATTGAGGGCTTACATGCTAATGATTCAACCAATCACACCAAGGCTTCAGATTCTCCTTTTGGAGAAATTCATGTTTCTAAATGTCGTTTTTCTGAAAGTATGTCAGGGTACCTACTCTTGCAAGCTATGCCAGCGCATGCAGCACATCAGCCCTCTCAGCCACTGGTTGTATCAATCTGCCACATGCAGCTGTGAATGGGAGAACTGCATACACCAGTGAGACATTCCTCTGCCAGCTTAACACAGCCAGGAGCCACCAAGACAAAGGCATCTAATGCATGTTTGCTAACAGGGCAGTGCAATTGCTGCCCTCAAACCAAGTACAACTAAACTTTCAGGGTTAACAAATAGTTGAAGCTGTCTCCTTAGAGAAAGGGAGGGTCTTGGAGCTGAACAGTGCTTCTGAAAGATAAGAATGGAGGAAGCATAACAGTATGAGTGGTTCTGTTCAACATAAGTTATCTATACCCTCATGATTAACTGTGAACATGAAATAAAAAACCAAACATTAAGAAAAATGAAAGCTGAACAATTTTACTACTTTGACTCTTAATAGAGCCGTGTAAAGTCAGGTGAACGGCAAGCTTCATGAACACTTTTCTTGAGAGTCAAAAAAAGTTTCACCTTTAAAGGTCCAGGACATTCAATTGAAAAAAAACAAAAACAAAAAACAAAAAAACAAAAACAAAAACCAAAAACCAAGCCAGTGTAATTTTATCAAGGCATTTACAAAGTTACTCTAAAATATCAGTCCATCTCCAATTCATCAGTAAATGGAGACAGGCAAGAAAGGATAAATCCCTTTCTAAAAGCTGTAAATATTTTCCATTGAACATAAAAGGTGTATTAGTGAACTGGACACTTATGAATATTTTAAGAGAAAATATTAACTTCACTTTTCAGACAAATTTAGTTTCCTCCCAAAATGTTGGACACTGCTTGAGAGAAAGCAATATGGAAGGAGTCTTCTCCATCCCAAATACAATTATTTGGGATATATTGATTACATTACAATAATGCATTAATACATGGGGTTTACCACATCAGATAAACAGCTATAAGGTGGTATTCTGGAAAAAAAAAAAAAAAAAGAGACCAATTTAATTCAATTCATTTTTAACAAGTGTGGCTGCAGGGCTATCCATTTTTGTCTCCTGTGGTTTTCAGCCAATTCAGCTCCCTGTCACTCTGCTGGTAAGGAGGAAGGGAAGGTACAAGAGCTATCCATTTTAAGCAGAGGAGAGGGACCAGAGAATCACAGCAGTCCCCTGAACTGCCTGGCACTGCGGTTCTTTCTCTTTCAATACCTTTAAAACTGCTCCTCTCAGAACAGTTCTGCACACCAAGGTGTCTTCCAGAGCAGGAACAGAAGAGCTGAGTACCTTACATGACAGCAGCATTCTCCCTGCAATCAGTAGTGTCCCCACAGCTTTGCAGGATGGACTGTTAAGTATCTGTCTCGAAGTGTACAGCAACTGTACCAAGCCATAATTAACATACACTTTAGATAAATTAAAATATTGTTACCGATAGAAGGGGGAAAGGCCATTCCCCCCCCCCCCCCCCCCCCTCCCCGGGCGCGGTTGTGCTGTCTTTTTTTT
>KL290272.1:0-17242 GCA_000699545.1 Podiceps cristatus | reverse complement strand
CAGCTTCCCAGCCACTCCTCCCCCAGCCTGTAGCGTTGCCGGGGGTTGTTGTGACCCAAGGGCAGGACTCGGCACTTTGCCTTGTTGAAGCTCATAAAATTGGCCTTGGCCCATCGATCCAGCCTGTCCAGGTCCCTCTGCAGAGCCTTCCTACCCTCAAGGAGATCAACACTCCTGTCCAACTTGGTGTCATCTGCAAACTTCAGAGATTCATTATGCTTCATGTGTGCTTGAAGTGAGGAACCTGCCACCTGTGCACTGCCAGCTCTCTCCACATGCCATCTGAAAAGCACCTAAGGTTCAGTGGAGCAGAGGCCAATGAGCAAAGCAGCAGATGTGCTCCCTAACACTTGGTCTCCCCTCCACCAGGACCACTGTCCTTGGGTGGTCTCTGATCCACTGTGAGAACTGTTCCATCTGGACATCGAGCCGTTGACCACTACCCTCTGGATGCGCCCGTCCAGCCAATTCCTTATCCAGCGAACAGTCCACCCATCAAATCCATGGCTCTCCAATTTAGAGAGAAGGATGTCATGGGGGAATGACATCATTTCATTCTGCAACTCCAGAGATGCATCCCTGGTGCAACAAATGCTCTCTGGAGATGTAGTGCCCTACACAGATGCTGAGCCCTCTAGACACTGAGAAAATTATACGAGTTCTTAAGAGGCCAATGTTACACACAGTGTAAGAAAGATTGCAGTGAGGGGAAATGAAGAATCAACTTAGGAGAAATTTTTCACTTTACTGAAAATGTTGCATTGAGTTTCCACATCATTATGAAAACCATGATCTTGATCAGATTAATGGGTGAGTACCCTATGAAGAGCAACTTTAGTATTATGCATGAACACTAATGGAAATCTGTCTAGTGTGGCTCATTTCAATTAAAAATAGGTGTTTCAGCTGCCATTTGCCAGTCTGGGATTCAGCTGCAGCTAATGAAAGTGCACAGCCTCTGCTGAGGGTTTTAAGGATCCTGTTTTGCAGCATATTACACTCATTTTATGAGCAGGGTTGTTGATCCAAGGTGAGCCAACAGTGGAGCTGGGAAGAGAACCTGGGTCTTGGTGCAATGGTCTTCTAGATGCAAATCCTGCCGGTGCCTTTGCCCGCCTTTCCAAAATGAGACACAAGGTTTGTGGTGTGCCTTGGCAGAGCCTGCTGTTAATTCCCTCTTGTGCACATCAGTGGCTGAAGAACTGCTGCCATCAGCCTGCTGCCCTCGTTTGAAAATGGCGGGATGAACGAGGACATCTCTATGTATTTATGATGGTGCTTCAAGTACTGCTTGAAGCGTCTGAAAGTCACCATGTCGTCTCTTTGAAATGTTTGGCACTTTCTGTGCCTCAGGGTCAGCAATGAAAGTCCTGCTGATTTGTTAAGAGCAGAGGTGGCCTCAGGGCTCGTGTTTCTGAAAAAAGCCTCACTTTTGACCCCAGCTTGAGGGAAATTATCCCCCAGCTTGTGACCTGTCACCTGTGCTCACGCGGAGCAACGCTTACTGCTTGGAGCTGCGTTCAAGAACCTATATTTAGCCAAACTATTGTGAAAAAACAGCCAGTGAGGCTCTCTTGGGGGCGGATTTGGGGAAGCACTTCTGTTTTCTGGGCAGTGGTTCAGTTGCATCAGCAATGGTGGGGAGGCCCGGATGGAGGGGAGGGCAGGATTTCAGCTACTGGTGTCACCTTATGTATTGGTGTAGGTTTCTTAAAAGGGAGGTAATGCCGGCATGGGAGGGAGAAGGGTGGATAGGTTGGTAACGAGACTCTGGGAGAGGCTTTTTCATAAGTTTTGTGCAAAGACACAGTCAGGAGAGTGAACCTAACCAAGAAAAAGAGGCTGACTGTGACCCAGCAGAGCTTGTGTACGGGGCTGGAAGGGAAGTCGGGGAGGGATGGATTCCCTGGTCTGGAAGGGCGGGAGGAGGGAAGAGATGCACGTTTCACTGGTGACCTGGCAGGGAAGGAGTCCTGAGCATGTCCTCTGTTGCGGTGAGCTGGGATGATGGACGAGGTACGCGCCAATCTAGTGCAATAATGGACATTGGCCTTGGTCCTTCAAATTCCCAGTTTCTCCTGGCAATAATGGACATTGGCCTTGGTCCTTCAAATTCCCAGTTTCTCCTGGCTTTAGTGGTTTGCCAATGGATTCTTGGTCATTTCTCCCTTCCCCTGAGCCCTTTCCCATCTTGACAGAAGGAAACTGCCAGGGCTTTTCAGCAACACCAGTGCTGAAGCATATTATGCCACCAAGTCCCTGTCGCATCTGGATGAGGGGTTGTTGGGGTTGTCTCCTTGCTCCCTTGTGTCCTGCCAGCAGCTGATCTTGTTGGAGAATGTGACCACAGAAGCACCAGCACTGAGGTGTGGCAGGATCATGGGCATTTCAGGCTGTTACAGCCATGGTGGTGGTCTGTCGTCTCCCAGTATAGGTTGCTCGTCTATGGCAGTAACCTCAGAGCTGAAGAGCCATGAGAAACCACTGGTGGAGCTCTGCAAGGGTGTGTTAAGGCTGCTCTGTCCTCATTGCTGGGAGCTGCACAGCACTGCCATGTCATGGAGACCTGCCCTGTCTCACAGTGATGGTGGGGATATATACCTCTCTATATCTATATCTTAATAAAAAGAATGTAGAAGCTGGGCTGCTGCTGATGTGGCCAGCTGGGACACTTTGGGACAATTTGCTTGTATGACAAATCCTCTGTCTTTTTGGCCTTGAAGAGCATCAGCTGTGTAGGGGTGGGGTTTGCCAGGCTGCTTTCAGCATAGCTGAGCCCGGCCCGGAGGGAACCCGTGGCCATTTCAGTGAGACAAATTGTGCACGAGTGAGGCACTGGGCAAGACTGGGCTGCAACCTTTTAGTGCCCTCTGGGAGGCTACCTCTGCTGTCCCAGGAAGTGTGTCGGTTGATATATGAGAAAAAGTATTTTTGTTCACTTTAGATCATTTTGAATTCTTTTTTCTATGGCTTATAAAGAATAATCTATTTTATAAACCAAATTTTCCTTGAATAACACTTCTCTGTTTGATATGTTGATCTGAGCAGCAGCAGCAGCAGCTGGGTGGTGATGGGCTGTTCAAGGCCTATTGGAAAGAAAACTGTGTGCTGTATAAATTGATGCATTAGGAGGTGAGTGTGCTCAGGTCAGGCTCTGTGCTGAAATGCTTTAGTTTCTTATAGCTTTGCAAGAATTTGGCAATAATCAGCCACTGACAAAAATATATCTGTAAATTACCAGGGACACCATTTATTGCTTTCTCACCACTTCATTGGTGGCCTTGCAAAGGCAGTTTCTGAATTTGGTGAAGAAAAGTACTTGGCTGTTTTCTGGCACACTTTGACCATAACTGTATGTATGGAAATTAAACTGCACAGGTCACTGGTTAATTTTACCAGCCTGTACCTTTTGTTTAGGAGCAGTTTCTGTATTTGTTATTCTTTCATGAATTTGCACTTGATACATCCACAATTCAACTGCAGAAGTAATTACATAGAGTCATGAAGAGGTTATAATTCATTGCAATGTTAAAAATAAGAAGCTGTTCAAAGGTGCCTTGTATTCAGGAGAGAAAACAAAGTTCCTCTGTCTATGAAGCATATTTGATCATGATCTGAAAATATTCAAGGCAGGACCTTTCTCTGGAGCTACTGTTGGCAATAGCGCACACGTAGCATCGAACGTAGCCCCTGAGCTCACTCCAAGTTTGTTTTGCTTTCTCTCCTGAAGCAAACATCAGGTTTGTCATTGAAGTTGGTGGCTGGCAAGACAAGGATGCAGAAACTCTTGGAATGAGACAAGGGACTGATTTTGCATCTGCAAAATGTGAGCTCAGATGTGAAAACCCATCCTAATCCCTGCACTGTTGATGGTATTAATTATTATTTATTAAACGTGAGAGAGGCTCTGCCAAACAGAAGACACGGATCCAGGCAGGCTGTTTCTGAGCCCATCCTCCACCTAGAAGAATTGTGCAGGGCAGCTGGCACCAGAAGCTATGTCCCTAGAGAGGTATTTCCAGCCTCTGGGAAGTAGCTTGGGAGGAAGAGACATTTGGAAAGACAAATCCTGCTTGCCTGAACCAAAAGACTGCTGTGTTGTCTCTTCTCTGTCCAGAAATGGAGCTGGTGGCCACCAGCATCACACCAATGTAGCTGTGTCCGTTTAGACCAGCTATGGGTTTGTCTGCTCAGTATATTAATGTGAAATGTGAGCAAAAACCTGGAGTCTTCAGTGCAGGAGATGAGGGGACTGGAAATCAGAACTGACAGGCATCGCCTGGGAGCAGAGGGAGGTGGGGAAAGGGGTGCCCTGTAGTGGATGCTGGGCTTTGAGTACTTCGAAGCCCTCTGGTTTGTGATCATCTGTGGTGTTATCGCCCTGCCTGCGAGCTTGCTGCTGCTTCTCGGCGTATATTCAAACACTTCATACTAATGATCATTTATTGCGAGCTGTAATGCAAATGTGTTCTCACCAGTGATATGAGAAATCTGCCGTTGTCTCAGCTTTTCTTCTGGTTTGACAAGTGCTTTTATAGCAGGCGATAACAGGCCCTGACATAGCGGAGATGCTCTTGTAGCATTTTGTACCTCTGTCAGTTTAGCCGAGCTGACTTGTGATCCATTTTTAGGGCTGCTGAAAGATTTTTCCAAGATTTTTCTTTACCGTGTAGAAGCATTTCTGTGAGATGTTTTCATGGGGCAACAACCTCTCATTTGATCCCTAATCGTGTCCTAGGCCGTGTCCTTCTGAGAGCAAGGCTGTTCTATGCTGGAGCTCGCGCCTGCTTTCCCAGGGGCACAGGCATCCCCCAGCATCGCATAGCAAAACTTGGGTTGATCCTGGTTATGAAACAGACCCAAGTGAGTCTCAATATGAAGCATAAATGCAGCAAACCTGGCTTCAAGAAATTTCAGATGCTGCTCAGACAGCCATGAAATAGATGGGACTTCTAAAGAAGTGAACATTAATAGCCACTCTCTTATCAGAAATATAACTGAGGGATTGGGGGCAAATGCAAATTTTTATTTGTTTTGTTTTGTTTTCTGGTATTGCATACGGATTTCCTTGGCATGGAGGCAGCGCTAGGAGATAGCTCCTCAGAAAAATAAAGTTGGCTTTGCCATGTACTGCGTAGCTTGCAGCTGAGAACAGTGACTAGCTACATTAGTGATATTGCTGCTCTTACACTAGTGTCATTTCTCCGCAACGAGAAGTACCAGAAAGAAGTTTGCCAACTGGTGAAAAATGTTGCTTGAATGTATACAACTGGTTTTGCCTGGTTTTGAGTCTTCTTCAGGATTGATAATATTTATTTAATGACTGGTCCCATTAAATTTGCCATATTGATTCATTTGTCAGGAAAATAAATTGGTGGATATTTCATATCATACAGTTGTATTGATCTTCTAGAAGGTGATGAGATGGCGGCTTTCATTATTGGACAGCACATTAACACCTTAACTGATATATTCTGAAAGCTAATTAGAGGCCAGCTGGATTCCTTGTGGGAATAATATTTATTTTTGATGTTGACAAAGTGCTCCACAGCACAAGTCATATGGTGTGATTTAACAGTGATTAAAACTTGGCTACAGACATAGACAACTTGAGGAAACTGCCAAGCAGCCGAGACTAGAAAAAGTGAAGACCTAGATGTGTATAATTACTTTGTGCTCTGTCACGTATACACACTTCTCCGTCTATCTATCAGTCAGTGAAATATCTGGAGAATGGTTGCAGCGCTTTAATTACTCACTGTCAATCACCCTCTAACCAGCACAGACGTGTGTGCGTGCGCGTGCCATGTGCAGCCTTCTCTGGAAACTCTTTGGAGAAGAGGTTGTTAAGGTCACACAGGTAAGTATAGGTGAATCAGGAAACCTTAACTCTTCCACCTGTGGTATCTTACAGTGCAGCTTTTCTGATACAATGACGTTTCTCACCTTATAAAATGTAACAACTATTGTTTCCCATAACTCATGTGTCCTGTCTCCCATGCATATGCCTCCCACTGCTCACAGGAGAGAGAAAGGGAACGACACGGGGACCCTGTCCCCAGGAAACCCTCCATGAGCACACAGGGCACCTGGGGCGGTTAGCTCAGGTGTAGTCATCTGCATCTCATCAGCTGGATCCCATCACTAATTTTCTGCTGTCTGATCTTTTATATATCTGCCTCCCAATTTGCTATGAAGAATTACCTTTCCAAATTTCCTCCAGTGCTTTGGATGACTGGCAAAGAATTCCCCGTGTTTTCAGTTTACTACATTTGATTTTTGTTTTATTTCTCTAGAGGGGAGGTGTTCATGATGACAAGGTGAAAGGGTTTCATTGAAAATTGCAGGTGAGCTCTACCCACAGCACGTCTGTTCTCCTGCAAAAAGCAAAGTCAAGCAGCCCTGCCTTCTCCTCCTGTGCTTCTGCAGGGTCTGCTCTCAGCCTCGTCCACAGACTGAACCATTTTCTTTTTATTACTGTTGAAGGCTGTGACTGTTTTTCAATTTTCTTTCATTTGTGGCAGGTACGAGCTCTATCTGTTTTTCTGTAATTGATTCCTGTTCTCATTTCTCTCCTCCTGCCTTCAGACGAGCTTTGTGCTCTGCAGAGCTCTGTCAACGTCTGCAGCCGTTGGAGCTCTGCCTTTACAGCAGCTGTCTCTGCCCAGCTGCCAGTGCCTGCCTGTGGCTTCCCGGCCGCTGCCTGGGCTTCCTCTCCTCCCCTGGGACCCACTCTTGTCATGAACCGCACCGGTGCTTAGTGGGATTTCTTCATTCACTTTTATAGTGCTGTGCCCTGCTCCTGTGCTGCTTGGTCTTCGAGAGCAGGTAAACGGTGGGTGTGTGCTCAGGGCAGGCTGAAGTGTTTGCAAGTGTCTCCGACACAGACTGAGTTTCTTGGTTTCCAATCTGCTTACCTGCAGCAGGTAACTCCAGCTCCCCAGGGTGATGATCTCCATCTCTTATGGCTCTAGCTGGGTCACTCATCCAGGTTAAGGAGCCGAGCAGGCACCAAAGAAAGTGCTCGCTACCTCCTGCAAGCTCACTTACCTCCCTATGAGCTGGACTGATCTTCATTTCTGTGTTGCTTCTGCTGTAGCCCTCTCGATTTTGTCACAGCCCAGCTGTGCCTCCAGGAGCTCATCTCAGAGCGGGGGGCTGAAAGAGCGGTGCTGCCCTACACGGGACATCGCTGACCACTGGCGTCGGTCCCCTGCTCTGGCAGGTGGCTGCAGCATCCTCTCAAGACAATGCTTCTTACTTTCTGCTAATACTTGGCCTCTTCTTGCTCTAGATGTAATCTTATCTCCCTTGATAACTGGGGCAGCTGCAAGAAGAGAGAGAATATCCTCTGCGTTTACAGAAAGCTTTTCTGTTTCTACCCAGCTGCAAAAAATCATCAAGAAAAGATTTTGTTTCTGTTAGTCTGGGCAAGGAATTTCTTCATGGAACTAAATTCATGTTTTCTCCTGGCAATGCTCTCTTTTAGTAAATCTTCATGAAGCTGATATTATCATCCCTTTTCCAGTGACTTCCCATTTTATCGCAAGCACAGTCTTGTAGCAATTGACCTCCAATGTTGACTGCTTCCCAGTTTGGATAACTTGCAGGCTTTCCTCCCTCTCAGCCCAGAGTTGATCGTGCTTCTCAGCCTCAGCAGAGGCACGATGGCTCTCAGCACCTTTTTGCAAAGTCAGAGACCTGAGGCTCTTCTTACACCAGTATTCCTGAGCTGGAGTACATTACCAGTGGCTTCCCCACAGGGCTCCATCCTGCCTGGCCAGTGCAGCTCGCAGGAAGCCTCTGCTGGAGGAGAACCTGGGGGTGAGCAGGGTCCCCCAGTTAGCCCCAGTGAGGTGGCTGTGGGTGCTGTGGGGCCCTGTCCCTGGGGGGCAGGTGTGACCGAATCATGCCTCTGTCTCCCTTGCTGGGAATGGCTTGAGGGATTTCTGGTGTCTTGAGGGATTTCTGGTGCTCCGGAGCCACTTGGCATCAAACAGTGCCATGCTCTGGGGCTGAAAGTCTGCTCACTGAAGGGTAACGATTAATGGATCGGATGCCTATGGCTACAAATGAGCTACACACAGAGGCTGGCATAAAGAAAATGCATTTGTAAAAGTCTGCTTACGATGAATGATGGGGCAGGCAGATGATGCCTGAATAAACCCTTTGCTGCTTGCGGGTTTGCTGGTGTGATTGAAAGCCTGCAGAAGGTGCTGGCCAGGGAGCAGCTTCAGGCTTTCCAGCCTGGCTTCATGCACTAGGTAATGAGATATCATTGAACTGAAATGGCTGTTAGAAACCTCAAAGAAGAGCCAGATTTAAATTCTTGCTTCGCAACAGGTAAAATGCATTATGCAGTAACTATGCTTGATAAAGCCTTAATATGCAAACTGCACGTCCATGCTTTCTAATGGAGTGTCGATGTGCTGCTCTCCATCTCACCCGGGCTGCAGTTTAATGGCAAACAGACTATAGCATGGGCAACTTAAAGAGCATGAGCCTTGCCAGGGCCACAAGAGCATGCAGGTACCTATGGGTTGTTGCTTTTGGTGGAGGTAGGAGCTAAAAAGCTTTCTGGATCTGGGCCTATCTCCTTAGCCAGCATAAAGAGAAGTGTTTCTCATGTCTGATAAAGGCTTGGGATACACTGCCTTGATTAAAGTGATAGGATATCACCCTTGATAATTCCAGTTACTATCTGTGAATGAGACATGGGAATTATGGACAGAATCACAAGCTCTCCAATTTGGACTCTGGAGTGCTCTGAGTTGGTGAGGAATGAAAGAGTTTGGGGGACCACTTGCAGGTACACGCTTCATTGGGAAATGGTTTTTTTTTGGTTTTTTGGTTTTTGGTTTTGTTTCCTTTGGAATAGCATGGTAAGCCCATACCCGTCTTCTGTTAGGAGAGAGAGGGAAGCAGTTTTACTTACTACTTTCCCTCCTCTTTGAAGATTTCCAAGGGAAATGGCGCTGGGGCAGGGTAGTAGGTAGAACTGCCAACACACGTAGTAATGTCCTAGTCCCGGGAAAAGAAAACAAAGCAAAACCAAATGTCATGCCAGTCCAGCGCTGCTTGGATAGGATGTAAAGCTGAGGTCCCAAGGCCCTGGGACATCTGCCGAGGGGCTGTGTGACTGGTTCCTGCAGGGCCCGCCACCCGCCCTGCTGAGCTGCCGTGTCCCGGGTTTGCAAGGTTGTGGCTGGGGTTTCTGCACCGCGTGTGCCCATGCTTGGTGCAGGACCTGCTCAGGCAGGTACCGTGCCCACAGCACGTCGGACCCGCTGCGTGCCCACGGGCTGCGCGCACGTGTTGCAGGCAGATGCACTGGGCTGCTGTGCGACCCTGGAAACTCAGCTCAGCTCTGCTTGGGAACAGCTGGAGAGCATCTGCTTGCTGCAGAACGTTAGCTCGCTGATTTAGTAGGTGACCTTGTGACATTTTTCCCTTCCAGACCACAGAGAGTCTCAGCACCATCCTGGGGACACAGCAGGTGGCTGTGCTGGTTCTCCAGTGGAAACTCAAAATATTTCTACCACACTCAAGTTAGCTGCTTTGTAGCATTTCTTTTACACCACGTTGGGATGACTTAAGGCTCTGGAGAGGGAAAGACATTTTTATTTTGTAAGAATGCAAGATATCTAAAAGATGAAAGAACGGTTGCTCCTAATAGGGATTTGCTGTGTTAGTTACATGGTTCTGTCATGCTGCATGATGTATAAAATAGTCTTGAAATCATCACAGTTGTTTTGCTTTCTTCTTCCCACTGATTATTTTCACATATATGTAGCAGAGTTTGAAAGTAACATCTGGGAGTTTACTGTCATGGAAGGACCCAGAGTCAGTGACCACGATGTCGGTACTGATTGCCAGTTGTCAGTGCTCTTTAAACAACAGACACTACGGTTACTTTGGTATATTCTCAACAAACAGCAGTGGATTAATTATAGCATTTTAAACCCCATAATATCTTGGATATGGTTTTGTTCAGAGGAAGAGGAGACCTGGCACTGAACAGTTAAGGCCATTCAATTCTAATTTCCATTTAAAAATATTTTGCACATTTTTAATGCTGTGTTTGAATAAGAGCAGTAAATATGTATTCTTATGAAAATTCATTTTCTTGCCCAGGGTATAAGTGTCCAATATGAAATCTCAGAGTGAGGAATATGGTTTGCCTTGGACAGAGTGTTGTAGTCTAAGTGTTGTATAACTCATACTTTGCTCCTGGTATGGTGGCATAGAAACTGTTCTTTGCATATAGCTTTATATAACTGCTGTATATAACCTGCTATAGCTTAACTGCAGCAATTTAAAAAGCAATGACAATTTATTCCCAAGTGTGGTCCCTGATCAAAGTTGGAGTCTCCATTTTAGGTGTTAAATATTTATTCAAAGTGCAGATCATACATTTCTGGTGCTGTGCAGGGAATTTATATAATAAAGCACCATTCCACGTTGAACACCAAAATGTCATCTTCTCCTGATTTTTTTTTTTTTTTTTAGCAAAGTAATTGAACATAAAATAGAATTGGACCAGTCCCTTTGCCAGCAAAACTTTAGCTAGCTCTCCACTTTTATTTTTATTGCATATGTGTGCTGGCCCCGCAGCCATGGGATGCTGGATGCGTGCCTCCTCCCCGCGCCGGGTCTCTTGGTGCCTCTCTTGAGGATACGTGTTGTTGGTTGGCAGTGCTGAGGGTTTGTTCGTTGCTCCTGGCTGTGCCAGTGCTGTCTGCCTGCTTTGTCCAGTGACAGTACCTTGATGCCCCAGCCAAGGACAAGTGTGCCTTTGTGTGCCAGACAGAAACTGGACAAGAAATAACCAGTACAGAGGACTATGATCTCAACAGGCGAAGTGAACAGACATCTTCCCTACCAACTACAAAGACAAGGAGGGGTGAAGGGTAAGAAACAGGCACCCCCATAGGAAACTTAAGCTAATTTGAGATACCCGACCAAAGTAAGAGGGATGAATCTGGAGCGGTTTTTCTTTCCATTTGCTACAGGTAGAGCCTGGACAAGCAGGTGACTGAATTTAGATAGCTGAAGTTAGCTGAGCTGAATCAGTCTAAATGAGTGCCAAGGACGCACAGGATGCCTGCGCAAAGATGGAAAGAATAATCGAGAGCTTCCAGTATTAGATTGTTTGTAACTCAACATTCACCCAGAGGAAGATTGCCGTTTACTGATTGACCCATAGTACTTTATACAGTGCTGACCCAATGTTCTGGCCCAGGTGAAGTTTTGCCTTCTGGCAAAACTGGGAACAGTGTCTGCTGATGTAGGTAATGTGCCTAGCAAAAATATTGGTTTTGGGAGATGGGCTCCATTTTCATAGTCTTTCATCATTTTCTTTCTTCCGAGAGCCTTATTCTTTATCATTTCAACACAATAATACTGAAATGTATTGTTTGTTTCAGTAACTCATTCCTGAAAAAGCTCTTTGATTTACCTTTTTGTTCTTCTTCTTCCAGCCAGGAAATTGAGTCATAGAAAGGGAACTACCTGACTTTGTGGTCAATAAATGACCAATATTAGCTAGGTGATGACAAATCAAAGAAATGGTAACTCTTGTTCCATATATTTGTGAACAAATGGCAGAATAATTTAGGTTAAAGAGCCCTCTAGAGGTCATCCAGTCCCACCCCCTTCTTGAAGTGGTTCCAGTTAGGTTAGGTTGCTCAGTCCAGTTGAGTTTCAAACAACTCCAAGGATGGAGATTGCACAGCCTCACTGGACGACCTGTTCCAGGAATGACAGGAGTATGTATGTGAATGAAAAATGTATGTGCACAGAGGTGGGAAACACCTCATAACAGTGGGATAGGACTGGCAGCGCAGTGGGCAGTGACCTCAGCTCTCCAGTTTAGCTACTGAGTAATAGTCACCAGAAATATTTTGCATATCTTGTTCCTAGTGACACAAAACATTCCATTTAATCCATTATTGAACTAACAGGAAGGCACGGCAATTTCTAAGCTTGAGGCAGCCTTATTTAGAAGTGAACTTCAAATATTTAACCGCTGCATATTCTTTTGTTAAATAGAGGTCTCGTGTTTGCAAGACTAAGGGTGAGGGTCATGCTCTGTGTCTGATGAAATTAATGCCAGCTCTGACCCTGAGGATCAAACCCTGAATGGGTCTATAGGAGCAATTTATCATCACAGGAGTGAAGCATCATCTTCTTTCTTATGTAGCAGAGGTTAGGACAGAACCTCATTGACCTTCTCCAGGAGGAGAACTGGGGCACATTGAGATTCTGATCACTGTCATGTTGGAAATTGAGAGAAAATCCCCTGAAATGACATTGGAGCAGAGCAGCAATAAGCAGCCTGAGAATGAAGTCCATAATCTCTTTGTCCCCATGCTGTACATGTTTTCTCTGTAGCCTAATTTAAGAACAAAATCTTAATTTGTTTGAGAAAACCAAAAGCGGCTGCAGTAGTTAATTTATTTGAGGACACACATGCTGATGAGGTGGAGGAGGATGTTATCTCTGTCCTTTTACAAGGAGATAGATAACACTGTGATGCATGAAAGAGCCAAACTGTGGCATGTAGGTTAGTAACGAGATGGCTCTTCTGATTCCCACAAAGCACAGTGGAGGGCAGCTCTCTGAGGATGACTGAGATGTGGGGAGCAATGGGAACTGAAGGTTACAGGTACTTTCATCTGCACATTCCCACTGCATCTGCTTGCAACATTAACCACTGCTGTGCACCTTCAGAGCAGAGCTGCCAGGACCAGACACCCATCCTCGTTATCGGAAATGCTCTTATTTCTGCGCACAGAACCACCACCTCTTGCCCCCTCAATCTTAGTAGATCTCCATTGTGCACTAGCATCTTTGGTTTAATTTTAGTTAATTTAAATCTATGCACTGAGGATACTGTGTTAACTGATACTGAGCCGGTACTGAGTCATATACACGTTCTTGCTGGCCTTTATCTCAGTTGTCCTTTGACAGGATGGCCGTAGTTCACTTAACCATTTCAGCTTATAGCTGACTTTGTGCACAAGGACTTAACTGATTTTTTTCACCACTTTTTGGACACAATGGTGGCCAAGTTTTTAGAGAATTACTGCAATAGTGGAAATTAGATATGACCTGCTCTGGTGAGCCAGCCTGCCTGGATAATGGCACAAAAGGAATGGATAAGGCAGAGTTATCCCAAAGGTTTCACTTATAGAAGCAGGGAAAAAGACTCCACAGATGTTCAGCTTGTGTCTTGTCAGCTTCTGTTTGCTCTGTTAGGGTCCTTTTCTTTTGTGTTGGTCCTCTGCCCTGATGTCCTTTGGGTATTAAAAGAGTAGAAGGGTACAAGGTCTTAAGCATATTGCACTAAAAAAATTACATTAGGTGCTGGGACTTTACATAGCTCTTTCCTGTGGGGGTGGTTAAATAGAAATAATCAGGCATTTAGGAGGAAATAGTGTCAACAACTATTTCAGAAGAAATATTGCCAGAGCAGTATTCTCCCTAGGCGGCAGGAGCTTCATGTTGAGAAGAACCCTGCTCCTGTAAGCCAAGGGAAGACCAGAAAGTATCTGAGCTGCCTGAGCATCACTTCTGGTTTTGCTTTAGACCTCTACACCCCAGATTACCACCAACCCATGTGTCCCCAGGCTGAGTTTGAATGCCTTCCTCTGTGGTTAGTATCGTCTGAGCGTGGACTCTCTGGTGGTACTCGTGGAGTTGTGCCTCTGAGCCTAGAGGAAATCTCTCAGAGCTGCCCTCATGTGAAAACTAGGTATTATTCACCACTCAGCTGCGATGTCTTCTTTGTAGGTGGCTGGGCATGTGAGTGTCTGTAAATAATGCAAATAGCATTTGGCCTTTACTGTCTCTCTGCTCTTTTGTATCAGTTTCTACACACATAGGAATATATTTCCTATCATATGCAATAGATGGTTTCTGAGGCTGCACAAATATGGGCTCGTGCCAGAGACTTGGGGACTGGTGGCCTCATCTTACCATTACCTCAGTGCTTTGGATGAGTTTCAATGGCAGCCTTCCCTGGACACTGCACACGGGAGGGATGTCGAATGTCCATGTGGTTCCTCAGCCTGGTCTGCTGTCTTCTCTGAGCCAAGCCTGAAGGCCAGTACTAGGGCGAAATGGGGGAAGGTTGCAATGCCGGTGTTGCACCTCCTGTTGGGTTAATTAGACATCTGGGTAAAAATGACTGAAGTGTCTCAGTGACTTGGACAAATAGCTGTCTCCCCCAGGTATCTCAAAAATCACCTTCATAAATGAGACTCGGGAGCCTTAGCTAAAGGGACATGTTTGAAAGTGTTATCCTTTATGTTTAATGAACAAGAAATCAATACAACAGGACCTGTTGTACCATTGGAAGGAAGCATAACCCAAACACAGAGTTTAAAGGCTCACCTTCTACCTCACCATCACACTGGTCAATGCCGTTCCCTTTCTGGTCCCAGTTTGCCCTCTGTTCCCTGTCCAGGCTGTGTCTAAGCTGTGAATGCTTGAAGACTGAGGTTAGGTTTTATTTCTCTGTTTGACGAGGACCTCACTTAGCAGGACACACACTTTGGCTGAGATTTCCAGGTGTAGTAAGGATCCCTATTCATCTTTCAGTTACCAACACACACACACTATATTTTTCTATATAAGCACCAAAAGAGATAGTAGTGGTTAGTCTTATTCTCTGACTTACATGAAGAGGAAACCTGTCACCTGTTCATTCAGCTGGATTTTAAAATATCCCAAAGACTCTGCATGTGGAAGAGATGACAGTTGTTTGACAAAAGGCACAGCAATTAAATCCCCCACATTGCAGTCTCTGCTTCAGATAAAATGACATTAGCCTGCCAGGAAGCACAAACCAGCAAACTGTATAATTACACAGTTATTTGTGGCTAATGACCAGAGAAATGGATAACCCTTTGTAGCATAGAATCAGTCACTGGCTTCCTTGCTTGTTTTGTTCCTGAAGAAAAAAGAAAAAGTAGGAAAAATGTTGTCCTCTAACCTGTGGCCCAATATTTGCTCTTAGTCCATTGGATAGCATATTGCGTCATATCAAAAGAGCATTGGGTTGTGACTGGACATGCCATACTCTAGGTTTCAGTAGAAAATAGTCCTGCAAAGCCCGCTCCATTCTTGCCTTGTTAGCTATCGGGAGAAAAGAAATTATCAAAAAATGCCTTTTCCCCCACTTCTCGACTACTTTAAACACCTCAACACTAAGCCAAATCACATCTCACGGTCTAAATGGAGAACATGGGCTCCAGGAAAGGAATTGTCCCAGAAGATATCCTCCTTATGATCAAAAGTCCAGCAGAGGAGGGTGGCAAATTCTCCATGTATTAAAAACAGGTTGAAAAGTAGAGCTGCAGAAATATTGAAAGTCTATTGTACTGCAGTGTCTCCTTATCTATTAGATGCAACTTGAATGTAGCCTGTCAGCTTGCTTTAGCTCTGCAGTGAATCTTTTTTTGTCATTCTAAAATCTGTAAATAATGAAGGCTATCTATTAGGAAAGTACCAAAGGTCTTTTTTAACCCACTTCATAAAGGAGTCCTGCAGGCTACCATTTGGAAAGAGCCTGGGCTGCTGTATCTCATTTGAGCCCTAATGTGATAAAATTAGGAGCTATGAGATCTGAATCTTAAGTTCAATCTCGATGTTGGCACAAATCAGACAATGAAAGTATCTGTCTGATTAGGCAGTTAAACAAGAAGAGATGACTCAAAATATTCTTTCCATTTCAATAACTCCTGTGAGATTAGGGGCCCTTTGAAGACTCTGTCAAACTCCCTTTTACTTTAATGTACCTCCATTTAATTGAAACGCTGTGAAAGAGGATGAAGGCAGTTGTAGCCCAAGGAGTCTTGGGTGCATTCCAGTGTCGCACCGAGACTTTGAAATGGTTGAGGGATTAGGAGTGACAGACTAGTCCCCTGAGCAATTGGTTTTTATACCCCCTCTTTCTGCTTTCCAAGTCCCACTGGGTTTCTCCTGTCTGGTGCAGTGGTTGGCAAATCCTCTGAGTAAGTCAGAAGCGCTGCTCAACCAGAAGAGCAAAATGAAGCACAGAGTCTTATCTCGAGGTGGTGAGGAGAGGTAGTGAGATAAACTCACCTCCCGTTTCTCCTACTCCACCCTTTTAGTGAAATCAGACGCTCTGTTGTGATTGCCTTTATCGGAGCCCTCAGCGGCACAGGAGGGGATGTGAGCGCGCGTTCCTCTGCCTCCCCACAGGCTGTGGTCTCGGCCTCTGCTGTGGCTGCAGGGACCATGCACTCTGCTTGAAAGTCCCCCTGCACCTCCGGTGCTGCGGGGAAGCTGCTTGGTATGTCGAATGCCTATACAAAGGGAGATCGTCCTCAGCTCTCTGTTAGCGACTCTGCTAAACGCACCGAGCGCCCACTCAGTGCCACTCAGACTGGCAACACAGATCTGGCTGCCCCCTCGGGAAGGATGACATGCTGGCAGCAGGCAAAGAAAATACAGAAAGTGCTTTGCAAAGGAGATCCCCAGCTTGCTTTAAAACATCTCTCTTTATTCCTCTACGTTACACTGACTTGTTTGTCCTGTTTTGGATATGGAATAAATTGTCTCCTGCCTTACATTGCATACTGAACAACTTGTTCTAACTGCTTTAGCCTTCCTATAGTTTCTGGCGGGCTGAACAATTAAAGCGGGGAAAATGTGCCATAAAATCCCAAACAGATTTTTCAACCAGCTCCATCATGCTGTTTGCTCTTGGCTGGGATATATTACTGTGCTGGGTTATGTCACTGTGCGAGTGCATTGTGCTCCTCGGACAGGGTTCAGTCAGTGCTGGTCCACAACAGAGCTTCGTGCAGAACCGGTGGAGGCTGGTGAGCCTGGGCAGGGTCAGCTCTTTTGTCCAGTTTGAGTCCTTTAATCAAGTTTCTAGCAGTGCAGAGAGCATATTCCACAAAGATCTAGAAAACATCTACGGCTCTCGAGTGAGGCCTGCAGTAGACTCAGCTGTAGACACTTGTCTGTAGCTGAATTGGATAGTCTGGATCAGGTGGGATGAAGAGAAACCAGAGATCGCCTTTGAATGCAAGTGGATTAATGGCACATGAAATCTCTCAGAGACAGAGAGGTCCTCAGTGGATGGGCAGAAAAATAAATGGAAATAAGTTGTGAGATTCAAAGTTAATGTAAGAGTGCTTTTTGTCCCAGTTAGATCCTGAATAACCCTGGATGGTAATGGAATACCACACAGCCACTCACTCAC
>KL290270.1:575-13799 GCA_000699545.1 Podiceps cristatus | reverse complement strand
GAGGGGAAGGGCCCGGCGGGGCCGCCGCCCCTGCCGCGCCCCCCCCGCAAATACCGGGCAGAGTATTTCACTGATTTGTTAACAGCCGTCGGAAAGCTCTTCCCCTTCCTCGCCGAAGACGCAGCCCTTCAGTTTTGCAGCTTAACTCAGCGTCTTTCAAGTAACCTCCTACTTGGTGTTAGTCAGCGGGTCACTAAACTGCTTTCCCCTAACTCGTCTTTATACAGCGATTCTGTTTAATGAAATTCCATCTGCCTTGATTTTATAAATTCATTAGATGACAGTGAAAGAGGAATATGCTTGAGCATTCCCCCCCCCCCCCCCCCCCCCCCCGTTTTTTTTGGGGGGGGCTGTTTTTTGGTGACAAGTAGAAATTTGTTTTAAAACGGTGACTCTTCCCAGCCTTTTCCCTTTACTGGGATATCTAGCTGTTTTACAGTCTCCCTGCTCTCTCCATTTCTCATAATAAAATTTGTTACTATGACAAAAAAAATCCACTAAAATGTAGAAACTGTTCTAGTTATTCAATTGTTCCATTACCCAGCCATCAAGATTTAAGTTTCAATATATTTTTGGAAGTACTGAACAAAGATAAGTTGGGTACATTTTTAGACAAGCCTATTTACTTTTGCGTTTTTTAAACAGTCTATTTGACATTACAAGAAACCTTTGACAGACTATAGCCAGAATCCTAAGGTAAGCAGCAAAAAACCTGATCTTTATCTATGGACAATTGGTTCTTGTGCTGAAATGTCTGTTCATATTGATTTATATATAGGGAAGAACAGACCCAGAAAAAACCAATTTGGCTAAAGTGAGCCTATTTAAGTCAGTGTAATTGTATCAATTTAGAGATGATTCTACTATCAAAATCTGGCCATTACTTAAAACAGCAAAAAATGAAAAAGGAGTTTTAGGAATTTGGAAGTCAAATGATAGACTACAGACATCAACAGGTTTGAAATGGTTGAAGAATTAAAACTCAAATAATTAATAAAACTTAAATAATCAATACCACATACATATACAAGAGTATCTAGCTGTAAGATAGCAATCAGTCATTTTAATATTTTTAAAAAACATTTGAAAGACTGTTATGTGAGCAAGCGAGATTAAAAATGTAAGTATCAGCCAGAATCTGAAACACAGTATTTCGTTAGAACTAAAATGAGAAACTGAGTGGAACATGAAAACAATACATCTTCAGTAAAAGCAAGTTTTAAAAATAGATTGGAAAAAAAATCTAACAGTACAGTTGAAGTCTAAGGAGAGGATCTAGTTCCTTTTTAATCTCATCTTAATCTCATTTTTAAAGCAATTATACTTATTATTCCTGTATACGTGTCTCTGTGTGTGTGCATCTGTCCATGCCTCGAAAAAGCCAACTTAAACATCCGAGGAAAGACAGCAGAGGTCTTCCAAGAGATTTGCTGCGAGAGCTGGTCTGTACGCTGCCCGGCTCCAGAGCTGCACGCAGCCTGGGAAGCCTTTCCCCCGAGGCAGGAGGCACAGCATCGCCCTGGGCAGTCAGCGCGAGCTCTAGCTGAAGACCGCGCTGGTCCGCACCAGCCGCAGAGCGTAAGGTCCCCTGTCCAGCCATCAGGAGAAACCAGGGTGGAGGCCAGGAAGAGGAGGGTAAGTGCTCCAGTGGGGAAGGCAGAGGGAGATGCCAGGTTCTCAGGGTGAATAACAAGATGCCGAGTCAGAGGAAAACAGACCATACTGTTAGTCACAGGACTGCTTGTTCAAACAAGAACCCAGCAGTCTCTGTCTCTGACTACTTACAACATTTTCAAAACTATCGAAAATGAAAAAGAGAAAAAAAAATTGCTCAAAAGTCCCAATACGGAATGGTTAGAACAACGTTCAGATTCTGCACAATGTACTTGCAGAGAGCAATGGGAATTAGAGGGTCAGCAGGCCTCTACGGAATCTCCCTTGCTATTTAGTAAATACTTTTAATTCCCTAAAAAGCCCTGGTAACCTTGTAAGGATCTTACTGAGCCACAATTCTTGTGACTGCTTTGTAACATTTTTAAATTGCTACCCAGTCTTACGGATTTTAAAAGCTGCAAAAAGCTGCATTTTTAGAGTAGATGTGGATTATGTGTTGTTCTGAATATGAAAGAAGGTCTTGTGGTTAACACACAAACTGAGCACCCTGAAGTACAAACAGGAATTCAGGAGAGGAGAGACTTCTCGCATCTCTTAGGAATTTAGTCTGTAATCTTTAGCAAATCACTTTATCTTTCTATGCCTCCATTCCCCATATATGAAACAGGGTAATACCCGCTGTAAAGATAAAAGTTGTCACACGTGTCCTCTTTTTAAAAACTGTCATACCAAAGCCTCTACTTAAACAGCTAAAAACCATTTCTTGCAAATATTAAGAAAAAGATCAATTTTCTTTGTTATCCAGAACAAAATTTCCCCAAATATTCTCATTCAATACATCGTACCTGTTAAACAGTTTGGTACTTTATACAAAGAAGTGATCATTCTGAGTCCACCACTTTACCTTTTTTAAAATTAACCCTATAAATTTACTAGCAGTCTATATAAGTTCAGGAAGTTTCTTACTAAATTATCCTGACAACAGGAATCATAGACATAAAGCTCTTAACCCTATCTGAAACTACAGCTTAGATCACTTTTCAGACAACTTTTGAGCAAACTATGAAGGATTCATGTTTCAAACATACGTTCCATATGTATGACAAATGCCAACAACTACATGTATGTAAATTAGGCAAAGGTAAAAGTCCTACAGCAAACATAGTGGCTATATTACCCATTACATTCTTTTGACTTTGATCCTTTTTCAGATATTAAGATATGCTTAATCAACTCAGATCATTGATTCCAACTTTGGTATTGAACAGATCAGTGGCAAAAGCTGGAAGATCTCACAAAAAGGTGTGATCGCTCACAGCCAATGAGCCAGCCTTCACAGCACAGTGACAATCCGTCACACATCGAAATGAGTTTGGATTCTGAACTCGAGACTGAGCTGTTGATCTGAGAGGCTGGAAGACCGGCAAAGGCGTAGCACTGCTCTCCCAAAGAGGGTGTGGGGCACAGCGAAAGGACTCTTGGCATCCTTCTCAGGGGCATAGTTTGGCTCACGTAAGGACTGGCTCCAACAAGTTCTGAAGGAAGCTATGCTCAGGCCTTCTCTGCAGGGGAACATATTTTATGCCACGGGGCCTTTGATGGGACTCTGGGTAGGAGTTTAGAAGATGCCTGAGATAGCTGTGTACCTAAGTGAAGATGAATGGGGAATGTGCGACTACATCTCTGTATACAAAAAGAATAAACGGAAATAGCTAACATGAGAAAGAATATGGAGAAAGTTTCTGTGAAGAGAATAAATAAGACAGAGGTAGTAGAACTGGTGTGTGATTCTGTCTTTTTCTTAGAAAGTGAGAAGAAAATTCTTGCAAGTTAAAGTATCATTCTTTTCTCAATTGACAGTATTTGAGCTGATATCCTCTAAGCTGCGAGTCTGCAAAAGTCGTTTCATATTAAAAGAGAGCTTTTACAACTCCAACATTAACATCATAACACTCAGATCATGAACTACATTTATTTATTTTAATATTACATGCATTTTAGACACTGATTCGTATTGTTCATTTGCACAAGTAGTAATTCTTAACATACAAGTAATAACATTGCTATTATGGCGCAATTCAGTAGCATGTACTGCACACACTTGTTAACCGTTATTAACTGTTTTCAGTTAGAAAAGTTTAAGGTCATGATTTCTAAATTAATATTATACATACAGCTTAATTTTGGTTTTATGCAGACATTGCATAGTTGATGATCAGCTTCTCAAGAAAGACTGGAATTGTGGCATCAGTATTGTTGAAGCAGATCAAGTGACAGTGGCAAACAAGAAGATTTGAAGAAGAGGCATAACTTTCAGGGTTGAAAGGTCGGCAAGTACAGCCTAGGATAAAAAACAAAAAGGCTTGTCAAACTTGGCATTTGAATCAAGTTTCTTTAAAGCAAGTCAAGAAGTCAGAAAAAGATTTAAATACCACAATACTAACAATAATTAGATTCAGACCTGGCTAGAAACAAATTATGCTGGTTTACGTTAGTGCCTTATCATATTATTTTTCATTCTAACATTTCAAAGAAAAAGCGTATGTTTATGTACATAAACCAAGTAACTTTATTTTAGTCTTTAGCCTTACTTCAAATATACATGGCATCATGGATGAATAAGGGGTCTAACATTTCAACTTGCTTCTAAAAATAATTGGGAATTAAGAATCCTTATCCTGTGGCTTGGCTAGTACTTGTGAAGTAAGTCCAATGTAATGACTCAAATAGTCAATGTCTTCTCATGAAAGTATGTTGAAAAAAAAGAGTGTCATCACAAGCTCTCAAAGTTTGAAAAAAATACATCACCAGATTTTTGGGAAAAAATGCATTGTAACCAATTACTAGAGATAAAGAATAATAATCTTTATCTTAATGACTTAATTTTCTTCACTTCCCATCTGTAAAATGACAGTACTCACAGTGAGATTTCAGATTCAATATTGACAAAAATAATCTTGTAAAATTTTTGTAACATCAAAAAGCACAGAAGCAACTACGTGAAAAAGCTGAGGAAGAAGATACAAACCTCCACAATATTTCAAAATGAATATATCCCACATAGGTTATATATTAAAATAGAAAACAAAATCTGACTGGACAAAATAATTTGATAACATTGCATTTTTGTAGCAAATACACACTTTTATTTCTTTTTCCTCCAGAAAAGCAGTATTATGTACTGCACGTTCGCAATTTCCTTAGTTTTTTACCTAAGGTAAGAATTTAGGCAGAAAGATTTGCACTATGCACCACGTGCCATGTGAAGCTTAAGTTACTCTCGTTGGCAAAGAATCAGAAACTATTTCAATCTCCTCTATCTGAAACTTATCCTTACTTCAGCTGCAGCCAGTGATGTCACCTCCATCAGGTTGACTGCTCGGAAAGCAAACACAGCAGCTGCCAGGACTGAAAGAAAAAGCCCAATATTTAAATTGCTGACTTGTTAATTAGTGGTTGGAATTAATCTTGATGTAAAGCACCAATTCTCACTCCCTTAGAGTAATTATTTTGATTCTGAAGAATAATGTACAATGGATGGCTGCGTTTGAGTTTCTTTGGCCATTCTTTTAAACGGGTAAGATAAACACAACATGCTTACAGAAAAGTCCGAGTTAAAATGCTTGAGCTTAAGGTGACTAGCTTTTAATTAAAAGGGACAAGGTGATCTACAATGAGTTAATTTCTACGACAATATTTTTAATTTATTTAAATAGCAATATTTCCATTGTGAACATCATTGTAACATTAAAAAAACCCCTTGATTTATTTTGTACCATCTTATATAATCGTATCTTTCTACATAGCTGTCTTACATGTACAAATAGAGCTGAAACCTCTTCTCTTCTCCTCTTTTTTATTTACCTACTTTGTATTTAAAACCTGGCCCAACTGAAGATACGTGTCTTCCTTAGAACCCCATCAAAAATGTTGAACAAAACTTAGGATAGAATTTCCTTTATAAAAAATAAGTACAAAACTTTCAGTGTCTCTTAAAAGATGGGGCTTCTAAAGAAGAAATCCAGCAAAATCTGGGGAATTCTCAGTTGCTGTAAGTACTGAAGAAGTACTTGCCATAAATGAGTAACATGAATCTTCTATTTTGTGAAAGGTGGTAAACTAATTTATTGTTACCACTGAAGCCGAGAGAACATCCTATGTTCTGTTCACAGAGTGCTTAGCATTTTTGGAGAGCTGTCACAAAAAAAAATTACCTCACATATTTTTGTTAGAGATGCAGTGTTTATGCAACTCTCGTTTTCTAGAAGTTAGACTCTTTGACATGTATGTAATCTGCTTTCAGCATTCAAAGAGCAACTATTGTCACAAAACACATTGAAGCTAACGCGTATTTGCCTTACATCCATCTGGACTTAACACGTGTTGTAAAAACAATTCTATTACCAGCAAGAATTTCTAGAGAGTTGTATCCGAGGATTCTGTCCCACAGAAGCAAGAGCTGATCTGTAGCTAAATAACCAGAAAATGCCCGTACCATCCATTTAAATGAAATTCGTAGCCTGCAAACAAGTGATAAACAATAGTTACTATACTTCTGTCTCCCATAATGATCAGAGACATCCTCTATAAATTGAAAATATTTTTTATTTCTTCTGCATTTCTTTTCCAGGAAGAATAGCCATTTTCTCTTACTGCATTAATAAACAATATTTTCCTTTGCAACAGCCATCAGAAAACTATTTAGCATCTCATTTGACAAAGTACTAGTATCATTAAAATATTCTGACTAAACAATCACATTAGAGGGATCCTCAGCTATTATCACCCCCAGTGTTTCATACTTTCTGCTATTATGCTATTACGATGGATATTAATTGTAACAGTAAGATTTTCAGGTTCTATCGCACTTGAGGCCATGAGTACACTATAGAATGACCACCTCTTGCTCTCTCTCCCCTTCCAGTAGCTTCTGCTGTAACTAAAATATCTCCATGTCTTCTGTCCCCTAGGAAATAAATCACTTAATTCCATCAAATCTGACATGAAAAATTGAAACTTAGCTGAATGGTGCAGCATTTCTCATAGAGCAATTCTCCTCTCTTCTTCATAGGACATACAGAAGAAATGCACAAAGCACATATATGCAGTTTAGACAAAGGACTCCACTGACTTTCAAGGAAAAATGGCACATTGGTGTTTGCACTTTGGAATAATTTCCCATAGCTTTTAAATTAAAGTACTACAGAACAGCATTTTCAGAACAATGAATCTGCAACATTTGTAGCAAGACAGAAAGAAGTACTTACGGCTGAGCTCCAATTTCTCGGAGGTGAAAAAAGAGCTGAGGCAGATGCGTTTGTAGAAGAGTCTCGAACAGCAAACACAATGACACAATACCCTAATGAAACAAGATCATATCCTGAATACTAACACTCATCCCGTCAAATCTGAGAAAACAGTATCAGCATGTAAGTATGCATGAATTTTTAATTCAAGCAATAAAACATTACTAATGATATAATATATAGCTCATATAAGCAGGACACAAGCAGCTCTAATGCCTTCAGTCAGTAAAGCTTTGCTCCTACAATTCTATGTATGTATTAGCAACATAATGTATTTTGATAGTCTCTTTCAGCTGTAAGTTACTTATGGTATTTGTATGTCAGAGTCCAAGTACTTAGTGGGTTATCATAACATGACCTACTTGAAATATTTCCACTTTGATGAAATAGAACTCAGTTACACTATGTATATACTAGAAAACAGAGGACGTGAGAAATAATGTATGTCTGATAACTCAAATCAAACAGCAGTGGGGATATTTACAAAAAGTTTAATGTAAACTTTTTTTTTCTTTTTTTTCATTACCATGAAATATAAAAGATTCCTGTCTGACTGGTTTCCCTGCTCTTAATGACTGAAAGCACAATGCACAGTGCGTACAGTACATCAAGGAAAGGACCTTCTTTTAATCAGGAAATGTTTTCAAAAAGTAATGTAACTATTCAGCACTTTGTGAAGGAGAGAAAAAAGTTACTATGTTTTATTCTTCAAAAATAGAAGATAAGTAAATTTCTACAATTGTCTTACATTTAAGACAGCTGGTCCTGGTTATAAACATAACCAAATTATTTAAAGTCATCTAGTAATGATAAAAAGTATGTGCTATCACATCAAGATACTTGAGCTAAAAAACCAGACATTAACTTGATATCACCAAAACAATATCTGTACATATACATGACTATATTTTAGTTCCTTCACCCCAGAAAACACTAAAGCATGTGTGCCTACATGTTATTGATTCAAATGAGAGCAAGAACGCATTTACGTGACTTCTTGCACTGAGAAACCTATTACACAAAAGACTCTCTCAAAAAGAAAAAACCTTGATAAAATGAGAACTGTACTATTTTGAAGTATGTGATATTCTATAGAAAGGACTAACATTGATGTAGAAAACAAAAATATCCAAACTGGAGTTACCTAATATTATTTCCAATCTTGCCTGAAGTATATACATATATTTCAATCATATTGAAAATTATGCCACTGTATATTACTGTTCCATAGCAAACAGAGTATCAAGTGAGTGGGTTTTAATTCCTAATGAACTTACAGAGGGATGAGAAGAGATGGAATGGAGTCTGAAGAAAAAACGCACATACATCTCACGGAATATCTGATACAATTTGGAAGGTTCATGGTACAGAAAACAAAGTGGAGCAACTGAAAGGATAAAAGAATTATAATTGACTCAACACTGTAACCTGCTAAAAGAGTTCAATGATTAAGTGCATGAAGTATGAGGAAAACCCAAGTAATTTGTAGTAGTACAATTAAAAAAAAAATACTAAACCAATTATTTAGACAAGAGGTATTTTATAATAGAGTCTATCATTTGGCATAAAAAGTTAGGAAAGGGAGTACAATACATTCCAGATAATAGCTCTATATATTTCAAGAATCTAAACTAATTAGAACTTGCATACTAGAGTGCTGGCTTCCTAAGTATAAGACATACACCTTAAGGAGAGCTTTGCTGGGGTGTAGGGCAATGACATGCTGAACAGTGCACATTTTTGATTCAACTATCCGTAACTTCTAATGTGCTCTTGGGCCAGGGACCATCTCTGAATTGGTTCCCCATTTGTAAGACTGGCATAAGTTCACTGCTGCAATGGGCGTTGTGAAAATGAAAATATTAAAAAAACAGCTTTTGGTTGCCACAATAACATCACATAAGTATGGCTAATTGATAGAGACCTGTTTATTTCTTCTAAGATGTGAAAAAATGGATATTTGGTACTTTACTGTTTAGAAATCTTTTAATATACCTGATACAAAATAACAGGTGGCTACATTTGTAAAGCAGTGGTTCTGCTGCTTCACAAATGAAAATGATTGAAAAAATCATTTTCAATCAGTCTCTTTTTTCTTTTTCTAAAAGTCTAGCCCTACATACAATAAATCTATTGAATGCATATGCTGTACAAACATAATCAGTTCCCCCTGATTTCTGCTCCATTCACTCAATGCATGTTTCACAGACAGTTGTTCTATATACATTTCTCTAAACAGCCTTTTCATCTGTCCACTCACTCACCACATCTATTGCTTCATTTTACAGGTGCATTCATTCTGGGTGACAGCTTATGTTTTAACACGCTCATAGTCTCTATTTCTACATTCACCTTTCCTTCCAGTTTTATTTACACAAAGATAGGGATACGGATACATTTGTCTGCATACATATGTATACATATGCACATAGATATATGTACATTTATATATATATAGATGGGCGTATGCACGTGTGAAGTCATTTTCATATATATCAGAGAAGGTGGCTTAATAGAAAATAATGCTGGATGTGTATGAGAGGCGGGGTGCTAATCAACGTAGGGGTAAGAAAAGCAGAGGGTATTACTAGTGTGTACGTTCTCAATGACTGAAGATGGAGGTGGAAGAGTTGGCAGCGTGCGTGTGTACGTAAAGGCCAAGAGGATAACAGAACAGTGCCTGACAGTTGGCACCGTACGAGTGTATCCATGTGAACACGCAAAAGCGTATAGGTTTTACATAAGGACCCAGATACTTTCTCCGAGAGCAGCACAGCATGGAATACAGAGGATGCTCTGCTTGGTCCCAGCT
Organism: Podiceps cristatus; assembly: GCA_000699545.1. NCBI lineage: Eukaryota > Metazoa > Chordata > Aves > Podicipediformes > Podicipedidae > Podiceps > Podiceps cristatus. Next base: position 4,067 of record KL290270.1, on the reverse strand, counting down.
ACCTTACCCCCAGCCTGGAGTCACACTAGTGTTTCTGCTGCCTTGCTTTTCAGCCTCCCTCCTTCTCACAACCAGCACATTCTGAGCCCTTGCAAAGACAGAAGACAGGTGGGAGTGAAGAAGTTCACGCCCATTTTGAGAGATGCCATTCTCAAGGGCAAAGTCAAATAAAAACATTTTGAAAAGTGGTTTCACGCAGAAAAAGTGAAAGCCACCTAGTGAATACCTAAGGAAGAGTTTGTAACTAAGCTGTTCATTACTTCAAAGACCTAGATTCCCTACTCAGGTTCAAATTTGCATTTTATATTTGCCTCATTTTAATGATTGTGTGGTCATTAAATTTTCTTATTAGAAAACATAGCATTTTAAGTATAATCTTAAAATCGGCTTTCCCTGCGATGCCACAAACACCTTTGATAAATCAAAGGGAAAACACTAGAAGGCTGTAACGAATAGTCTCACATTGCTGGAGTCTCTCTGCACTAGCTGCCTTGCTACATCTGAGACCTGAGGGGATATTTCTGCTTCTTTCCTAGAAACCTTTTTGATATTTGAGCTTTCCTCTATGCAGTAAAGTAGCAACCATTCTATCATTTAATGTTCTTTTAACACCTGTTCTAGGTAAATGAATACAGCAATAGGCCTTTCAGATAATTCATGTTTTTAAGAACTCTTTTCAGAGGCAACTCGATCTACCCAGAAGTGAAATACAAGAAAAGAGCACTCTCAGCAAACTTTATCCCTCTATTCATATACATTAAGATGTACAGTTCAGCTATTAGATCTTAAAGAAGGAACTCCCACACGGTAGCAAGCTGTAATATAAGTAAATAAAAACAGCCTGGAATTTTTAAAACTATATACAACAGTCTTCATACACAAAGAAACAGAATATAGACGTTTAAAAGTTGCAGGAAAGTACATACAGTTTTAAACTGCAATATGATGAAAAGTAATCCTGAGGTTTTAAGAGTTTATGAGAGTCACACTTACCATACATAGAAAAGCCGTGAAAAGGAATTACACCTACAAAACAAAAGTATTTATTTTTTTGTTCTTTTATATTATTTTTTATCCATGTAAAAATTTTTTTGCTCCCAAGTTTGTAAATTGTGTTCCATCTACCATACAAATAAAATATTTCCTTGCTATAGCACATGCAGTCTTAGATCTCAATCTTGTAAATATTTAAGTACAGGAATTGTATCACATCAGTACAACCAACTACGTGCTTAAACACATGCTATAGTTCCTAGAAAGCCAAGTAAAGCTCCATTTCCACGAAGTTGTTATGAAGCTTTGATGAAATCAGAACCTAATTTCAGATAAATGACAACCCATCAATGTCATGCGCTGACAAGGAGGGAGCAGGAAAAAAGGAGGCCAAGACCTCTAGTAATTCGTGTAGCACTCAGATAAAGCATTTAGAGGACTTGGCAGTCGTATCATGACAGTTCTCTCCTCCTTTCCAGCTGATCTTAGCTTCCGTTCATTAATTTCCATATAGGACTGGTAAGGGGGAGCTGCTTTGGCAAAAGGTCATAAGGATGATGCTTCACAGCTACCAAGCTGGAAAGAATTGCAGAAGTAAAAATGGCAGAAGGGGGAACACAAGTATGTGCTACAACTGACACCACTGGAACACAGAAGACAAACAACAAGGCCAGAGACACAAATTTAAGATTGGTGACATACGGCCTCGAAAACAAGAGCAAAGAGCTTGATCTTAAAACAAATCCAGTGCAAAAACAGGGAAAGGATTCAATAGACAGGGACTGAACTGGTCAAAATAAGAGCTGAAAAAAAGAATTTTAATAACAGAACTAACAACAGCAGCAATGATATTAACTTAAAATTATACAGATTAGTTATTAATCTAGTTATTATATAGATTAGTTACAGAATTTCTAAAATGAACACAAATTTTGAAAGGAAAAGACTTTAGGGTGTGGTTGGGTGAGTACTGAAAAGGTGGGGGTCGGACAGTTTCAGCATGTATCATTCAGATCCTCTAAGTGGTGGCCCAAGACTGAAATACAAACTGCTGCACCAGAAGTTGTTTTCCTTCTCCTTCCCAGACACATAGACAAACTCCATATGTGACTACTAACGCCAAGATGAATGTGGTTTTGGAGTAGCTTCAGTCCAGCTTACTCCTTTAAATTAATGATTTTTGCAGAATAATAGGGAAATATAATTTGTAATAGAAAAAGAAGTTACCATGTATTTGAGAAAAAAATCCTGTATCTTTTCAATCTACCACTAGAGGAAGCAATAGTGTAATTCTTACCATTCGGAGGATAGAAAACAGCGTATTCTTCCATTCCGAGTTTTCCTGTGAATCATCAAACCACAATTAAAGTGTGATTAAACTGTTAAAAAGGATGAATATTTAAATTACAACAGTAGGATCTAAGTTACAATGATAAAACATCATAACTCATTACATTATTGATCATTTGATATTGTCTAAAACAAGAAAGCAATGCAATAGGATAGATACGGCGTTGGATATAAAACTAAAATGCAGCACCAATAAGGGAGGGTGACAAACAGCAAAAAAGAGGAAGAAGATTTCAGCAATGCTGTCCCACAGAGATTTTATTTGAGTGTGTCTTAGGAGCTCTAGAGGTGTTTGCTGCAGACCTTGAACACAGTGACGCTGTATGAGGGGATAAGGTTAAGGGGATAAGTTTGCCATGCTGTAGTATACTGACCCACTCACAGTAAAGGCATTTAAAAAGATACAAGAACAGATAAAAAAATATTCAAGGCTTCATTAAACCTGCAACAAAGAGGAAGATGGATGGTACAGTTTTGATATAACAAAAAAATATTTAAGTAATTTGTTGGATACAAAACATTTGCTTAAGTCAATACAATCACTGACAGTACAGACTATGTAACAACTTCTCTTCCTTGTAGAATGAACATATTATATCAGTTAATCATACTTTAACTACAGACCCTAATAATTTAAAATCCAGTATTAAAAACTTATTTAGAAATACAGACGTGTTGGAAGCATAATTACAACTCATTAAAAGGTGAAACTATTTTATTTTTTAAATGAGAAAAATCAACTAGAAAAAGTAATTAAATGAAAATTTATAGAATACTCAGAGATCTTTTAGATCTCTGTATTTTGTTCCCTCTACACAGAAGAATTAGCACAAGGAATTTTTGTCAGATTCAATGGAATCTGGACTCAAGATATTTTCCCTATAACATGAATTGACTGGATTAAATTCAAAATTAACTGGCAAAATTCTTGCCTACTACCCCATGAAAATAAAATCCAGTATTTTCCAACTAGAGAGATCAGTTGTTCCATTAGATGGAAAAGTCCTTTTTACTTTTCCTTTCCATAGTTGCTTGCTGTGCAGCAGGGAGTTGTAATCTGGAAGGAGAGTATTTTTAGCATAAAGCACGTCTCTTGGAAAATTAGCCAAAAATAGGACCTAGAAGCCTTTCGGATTTACACTGCACAGG
>JMFS01140047.1:0-23896 GCA_000699545.1 Podiceps cristatus | reverse complement strand
TGCCGGGGTTTCGCGCCTTTCCCCTGAGGGTGGTTCGGGAGGCGCCGGTCCTGAGGGATGACTGCTGCACCGAGCAGCAGCCTGAGGGAAGGGCGTTAAAGTAGGCGGCTAAATAGGCAGATACAAGGCAAATACGTAAAAACAACTTGTGTGAGGAATATATATCGAATGGGCAAAAAGAGAAGGGAAAAATGAATGAGGTGGAGCAAGCTGTGAGATGGAGCTCTCACACACCTCTCCACCGGGAGCACAGACACCCCCCACTTCACACACCCCGAAAGTCACTTTTTGGCAAAATGTCATCTGTGAAGTTCACTCAGAAGACCCTCAGCAAAGAGCCGTCACCAAGAAAGCCCCCCCTGACTCTCTAGCCACCCCAGAGGGGCTCAGATGCTTTCTCTGAGACGCAGCTTCAGACACTGTGCTGGTTTCTAAAATACATCAGAGTGCAGTGTGTGGTGGTGTTACAACCAGCCGAGCCGCATCTCCGCTTACCCCACTACAGGCTCTCCCAAGGGCTTGCTGTCCAGTCTGCTGTAGCAGCGTAGGCAAGGAATGAGTACCGCGATTTTCTACATCGGTGTTTTCAACCTGTGCTTTGCAACCCCCCCTCCCCTGGGGTGGAACAGGGGTTGACACACTATGTTTAAGAGGCATAAAAATAACTAAATCTGTTGTTAGGCTGACTAACACAGAAAACAAGGGTCTGCACTTCTGTGGGGAACTCTGGAAAGGCTTGGAAACCACTGATCTAGAACACTAAACCCAGTGTCTGATCACATTCTCACTAGCAAGTCTTCTGGTAGTTTTGTCTGAGTAAGACTGTCAGAATTGGATTCTCTGTTTTCAGGTTTCTGTAAAGACACTGCAGACAACAGGAAGCTGAAACATGCACAAACTTAAAAGGAACTGTTTTTCTTGCTACTTTCTGTACATTATCCTTGGTATATACCTTGATGGAGTTACTGTGTATTCAGCAAACTTAAATATGTCCTTGTTAGTGATCGCAAATAAACATTTATTTTGTGGCATGGTTTTTGCCCACCTTTAGTTTAAGAAGTAATCGTACTGAGAGAAAAATGGTTTATTTGCTCAATAAGCCTTTCATAAACAAAGTATTTTTAGAAACAGTATTTTTAGTACTACATTTTCTGTAAGCAGTCTGAGGAATTTCTAAGCTACCTAAGCATGCGAAAAGCAAGTATGATGAATGGAGTGTGTACCATTACGCTCAGTTATTTTTTACGTTGGTTTGGCCAAATATTAGTGCTATCAGAAGATTGTTCTTCTGGTCCGAAAACTGCCTTCCAGGCTCACTTTTTGTTGGGCAAGTATTTATTTTCAGTTTGAGCTCTGTATAGGCTCATTTCTTAACAGAGACCCAGCTGCTGTTTGGGGCCTGGCTTACAAAAAGTTTAATAAACTGTAAATCCACTGTACTTTTCATCAAAATGTTTTCCAACATGCCACTGACCATTCACATACAAGGAACTTGTTGGCATCTCCATGCTAGAAATTTTAAAAGATAGTGAAAAGAAAAAGTATTACACCATTAAAGGCAAAATCTAAAATGATATTTAGGAGAAAAAAATGTTTCTCTATGGTGAAGAGGCCTGAGTACACTGTCTAGTTAACAGATCTCATTTACAGCATTTTTACTGTATCATTAGTGTGCAAGGAGACAGCACAGACATAGCAAGATGTGTAGTGGAAGTCAAAAATATAAAATTGCTCATCATGAACAGTAATGCGCATCTGCTATTACAACCTGCTATTTCATAGATTTTGAAGCCAGATAAAAACATGATGAAGATCTGGTCTGATCTGTGGTGTTCACCCAGTTGCCGTGGAAGCAAACTCCCAAATCCCATTAGAGCTACTGTGTATCTTTAAAAAGGACATGCAAGTCTCCATTAAAGATTGCAAGTAATGGCACTTTATGTCTTGCCAATTGTTAATCAATTTCACTTACACAATCCCAACAATTCCTTCTCCGTGGCTGTAGTGTTAATCTGAAAAACTGCATACAGCAGTATTCTATAACACAGAACTTTCTTGACAAGCCTACTTACATTTAATTCTTTTAATCTCTCCTCATAAATTGCTCCCCTTCACTCATTTGTTGCTGGCTTCTGAACTGCCTTCTGAATCACCGGAGTTGTTCTAGTAGTGAGTGCTCAAAAATGAATTCACTGTAGGCAGACCCCTCTTGTACACCCTGAGGGGACACCCCTCAAAGCCTGAGGCTGACTACTGGAAACTTGCAGCAAGATGCCTGCCCCATTTCAGTGTGTCTCACTGACATCCTTCTCTCCAACTTCTGCCCCTAAAGAGTTACAGTGCAGCTGATTTCTGCTCTGTGCAAAAAGGGTCTCTTCTTTTTGAGCTGCATTTTAATGTCTGAGAAACCTCATGCTGTTTCTCTGTCTTCATTGGTGTTGCAGCAGTTCCCATTGTTACCATCTGCAGATTTCATTAACATACTGTTTATACTCCCTATTCCAGGTCATTAATAATAAAGATACCAAGTCTGGCTCTGCTTACCTTCTCCTGCGTATCTCCCTAGGCACCTGTTCCCAGCTGTTTAACCCTGCTTGTAATTCTTCTGCTCATATGACCGTTCAGTTCAAGCAACTGAATTTTTTTCATATCAGCATTTGTGAGAAAGAATCAAATATATAGCTTAGAGATCTGTGTATAACATTCACTCTACTGCATCACATATATCCAAGTTTGTCATTCTATTTAAGTGTGGAAGAATTAGGTTTGATTGACTCAAAGTTCAGATAATCTGTGTGTGGCTTCTTTCCCTGTCTTTGCTGTCTACTTACTATTTATTTTCTATTACTTGGTCTTTAATTTGGTTATATAAAAATCAAGACTTACATCATTTTTGGCTTACTACAACCCAGAGATATCGGAGTTGCACATGGATTGCACCACAGATCCATCTGGTCCATGATTTGCTGCTGGCAGCAACCGACAGGTGGTATCTGAGACAAAAGTTTAAGGAAAAATATTAGTTCATCTGCCCGATACTGAAATTCCATCCTGATGGCCACAGGAGATCAGTATGTAACTCAGGGCACAGAGTTTAATCATGTGAATCGCTCTTTACTCTGCAGAGCTACAAAGAGACAGCAGAGTTCCCTGAAGTCAGTTGAGTGGAGTGAAATCTTGAGTGTACTGGATTTGCTCAGCACTTCAGGAAACTGGTCTAAGAATTACCCTTTTTTTTATTTTTTTTTTTTTTTAATAGAGCCAGCAGCAGAAGCTCTGCCATGAAATGATCATGCTGTGAAATCATCAGGCCAACCATGTGCCAGTTTGTGACATCTATCCAGGAGTTGTCCTTTTTAGCAGTGTTACATGGGCAGTCAGTGAAATCCAGAAAGCTTGCTTCCACAAGGAGGTACTGGCAAGGGCCGTGGTCCTTGGCTACTATGATGGTTCACAGTTGCTTCACAAGAATTAAGTGATACGGGTGGTCTTCCCACCTATGGATCCCTGCCGACAGCACAGGATGGGTGCTGCTTGTTAAAATTCACAGAAGGCATAATCACGGTGAAGCTTTACCAATGCAAGCTGAGCTCCAGAGATGCACGCACAAGTTGCTCATGGACAAGAGCCATTATGAAAAGGATTCATTTTAAATGCATGCCTAAATGCTCGCAGGGTCTGATCGTAAAGCTCAGAGTAATGGCTGAAAAACCTGATCCCACTGAAGTCAGCAGTACGCTTACAGGTGGTGGTGATTTGTGATTCCATTCATGGTGCTGCAGAGCACAGGTGCCCTTCATTAATCACCTGAATACATCAGCTCTGTTTTTACTCTCTGTTGTCTTAAGGTTATAATAACATTCATAGCTAGTTTGTAGGAATACATTCAGAGACTTCTGCAAACACACTTCTGCATGAATTTAGGAAAAATTCATGGTGTATTCAGGAAGTCATTCGCTTTTCTGAATTTCCAAATATCATGGCTTCTGCGTCTGTCTCTAGGGCCTAATCCTGCATTTATCAAAGGTTAATTTACAAAGATTTAAATTTTATTGCCAGTGTTGATCTGATCACGCAATCCTATGTTAGCTAGTCCCTTTCTTAAACACTGCCCAGCTTGTTTTTTTCTGCTTTTCAAAAAAGTTTCAGTTTATAAGCATCCTTGGTTCAGTGTTTATCTACATAAAATCTTAATAAAAGTAATACAGGCAAGTCTTTTTTTTTTACTGGTAAAAAGCCAAGCTTGTCTGCAGTACTTCTGAAAAAAAAGTCATACAAAAGGGCTTTCCTTTAAACAATATTCCAGTGACTCTCAAGAAACTTATCCAAGATATTTTCCAGGATCTGTCATTATATGCCACAGTGTACATATAGCAAAGATACAGCCGAGGGAAAGAATACAAGGGGACGCGGAACTGCCATCCTTTTTATTTGAAAACATGTTCATACAGCTCTTCAGAAAATTGCTGTTAGCACTAGTCTATTTTATGCAAACACTGTACTTACTACCTGTATATAAAACAAACCAAGCATAATGTGAACAAAAGAACACCTGCCGTAAAGAAATAAATGTCTTGCCAAGAGGGGGAAAAAAGTTGTTAGCTCTTAATCCTGTAAGTATTTCAGAGTGTGAAGTAAAGGGATGATGATCTGCTTATTAGACTTGTGATAACATCCAGCTGTTAGCCTACTGCTAACAGTGTTTTTCTGAAGTCAGCTCTATCTGCCTGTCCCAGCACAGCATCTGACCCCCTGAATTTAGAAGCTTGGCAACTATGAAGTAATAATATTAAAAATCCTACATATGAAAGTAGCAGTACAGGACAGGACAGACTTGCAACAGTTTGCAAGAGGTTTACTTCTGACAGAAAGTTTTGAGTTTCCAGGCTTGGTACGTAAACGGCAGTAGGTTTGTTTTTCACTGGGAGCTCTCAAAGCACTCGTAGGGCTGTAAGGAAAAGCAGCCTAGAACTAGTCACACTTCGTTAGCAGTTCCAGTTCAGTACAAACCTGCTTCTCTTTCCAGCAGATCGGAACGCAGCAGCCCAGCATAGCTCACTGCTCCTGTCACTTGTAAATCAGGAGCGCTGGCAAGGTAGAGCTCGTCTTGCATACTAGTAACCTGAGTTCCCAGGATAAGGGCAACCTCATCAAAATGGCTGGGCTGGCTAGTTTGCAGCAGTGGCCACAGCGAATGACACAAGGATGCAGGGGACGCTTGGGTGCCAGGGGAAGGTTGCACTTCGCTGGTTCTCCACCACTCTTCCCAGCTGCTTCTGTGGTGTCCACCCCAGCTGGGTGCGTCTTTCACTATGTATAGAAAGGAGTCAGTAGGAACTTGGAGCGTCCGTTTTATCCGTTTAATGAACCTGAACAAACATGTTTCTAGGAGAAGACATAAAAAACATGACTTGTAGTGCTTGAAGTAATAGAGATGCATCAAACTACAGCAGCCGAGGCTGTGGTCATCGTATGCCCAGAGTGATTTATGTTCAGTACATGCAAACGGAGGCAGGTCACACAACTGCATTTGTAAGGCCAGGTTACTGGTGTTTGTTAGAGGTTCAGACCCAGATCAGTCTGGGTTGCCTGGGAAGATAAAAATGAGGCTTTAGTTATATGGCCTTTCTTAACAGGCTTGAGCTGAAGATGCAGAACCTTGGATATGGCTCCAAAGTGTATTGATGTTTGAGTTCAGCATTTAATTTCAGCAGGCATTACTTAGAGCCTTTAGCCTTAAAGTTCTGGTCTGGATGCAAAACCATGCCTATATATTGGATCCATCTTTGGGTTTGGATCCTCTCTGATTCCTTCCAGTCCTCACATAATGGTGTAGAGGCATCTACATCATCTTTAGCAATATAAGAGGTTGTTTTGTTTGGTTTTTTGTTTTTTTTTTTTTTTTTTTTTCCTATGGAAAGTAGAAAACCACACCACACCATCCTTCCCAAAAATCCTCATTTATACCTGACTTTTGCTATGTGGGAACTTGGAATTTGGAGGGGGAAGTTTGTTGTAGACCATGATTCCAGTGGCAGTGTTGTTATTAGTGAAAACTCTTATGTTTTCACCCAGAAGCATGTTCATGCTTTCCAGTAACATCATAAACCAGGTGCTAGAGATAATACAGTAGAGGAAATACCAGTGACTTGACATATGGTGTGTTTAACAATCCACCACTGAAATTATTCACACTTGAGTGTGAAATGGGAATGTATCACAGTAGAAAAGCCTGTATTCCACTTTCTTCCCTTCTGCTGGCTACCAGACATTTTATTTCACATTGGTGTGAAATCCTGTAACATGAAGGTATTTCCTGGGGAAAGTAAGCAAGTATAAATGGGACAGAAAAGCTTTGCAAAAAATATCTACGGCATCACAGATGTCTGGCTATGAGAGAACTGGTCAGATTTTTCTGTGAGGAAAACAAATTCCTTAAAAAGACAGAGAATCTAGATTTACATGGTCATCACAAAGAAAAAAGTCTCTTTTCCTCGATGACAGGATAATCAAGTTTGTGTTTGGCTAAAGCTGTGATTCCAGGTTTGTTTTAACCTGATAAACTGGTGATACTTCTGAAAAGGGCAGCTCCCTTCTGCCCCCACCTACAGCTGCTTATTCACGCTGGCTTGTTTGCGTAGGGCTCTGCATATTGTGGCAAGGCAGCTGAAGGACCAAATTCCAGCTTTTGATGAATTTACTCTTCAGCTGGATGAATTCCCAGATCAATCCTATGACCAGAAGAGCATCAGCCCAGGGGTGGAGGCGAGAAGGAGAGCTAGGCTGCCTGTTTTGGCAAGTGCAGATTTTGTTGACTAGAAGTGACTGTGCAGTCACAGCTGGAGGCAGACTTACGCTGCCGCTTCCGCAGCTGAGACCTCTTCTCATCTCAGAGACCACCTGAGAAGATGAAAGGCTAACACTTTGATACCCAAGGAAGTGGTACAAGCCTTGGGAAAGACAATTTAGAAATCACTTTAATTCTATTGCAGTTTTCAAAATCAGTTATTTTGAAACTGTTGTGGGGAGTATTTTATACTCAGTAGTTTGTATCATCCCATAAATAATTATGTTGATGGTAGGTATTTAAATTATTCATTTTTTCTTACGTAGTTGCCCCACTTCATCTACTCTGTGATGGCCCTATCCTGATCCCAAGTAGAGGATGGCTTAAAACCCAGTGCAAGAATTTTTACTGTTTCTGCAACACTTCACATATATTCACATTCACAACTTAACAGGCTTGAACATTCTCTCTGGTATCAAATCTTTGACTGTTACTCAGTTTTTTAGCCTCAGCTGCTGTAATTTCCCAACCAAACACAGGAAATTATTGGTTTGCCAGAAAAAAATGCTCCACTTCACCATTAGGAAAACTTAACAAGTAAAGAGGTGGTGCAGTACTGCAGCAGAGCCTCTGGGCAGGCTGGGAATTTCCTCTGGAGGTTTTTAAGAACAGGCTGGACAAACATGGACAAACACATCTGAGCTTGCCTCATGGAGGCATTTGGACTAGGTGACCTCCCAGTGTGCCTTCATGCTCTCTGCATGCCAGTAGCTGCTGTGCACCGTGTGTAGGTATAACTATCTACTGTGTGAAAGCAGGAGCAGGGGGAAAGGGCAGAAAAGGGTTTTCTGTTACCTGGCAGGTGGGTAAGTGCTGCTGACAAAGTATGTGAGGTCAGTATCCTCCCGAAGGGTGGACAGGCTCTGAGGGAGGCGCTCCGAGAGGTGGCTGGTGGTGCTTCTGGGCTGAAGGCTTCTCCAGCCAAAGCAAGGAGTCATCCCTCTCCAGCTGGACAGCACAACCAGGGCTGAAGCAGGGCTAGTTCTCTAACAGTGTGAGAGCAGATGGTGATCTGGAGGAAGCGTAAAGGTACAAAGAGGACAGCTGCCATAGGAGTTAAACATATAAAAAAATTTTATTCTTCTGGAGGTGCAAACATCTTTTCTAAAATAATGACGCACTTGTAATACTGTTCAAGTTGCAGCCACACCCAGCAATTACTTCCAGTACAAGCAGGAAAAGTGGGTAAAAACCAGAGCAACAAATACATCACCACCACAATAAGCAGCGTGGCTACACACTCCAGTACGTATATTCTGCTGTGTACTTAGCCTTTTATTTCAAAAAGCAAACAGACTTTATCAGCTGTTACTCTCTTTGCTAAAAACAATTGCAGTAGGTCAGCCAGTATCACATCTTTGTTTCTGTGTCCAACAATATCCAGAGAGGAATGTTGGAACTCGGACTTTGCTGGTCCAAGCTGTACTTTGGTTACAAGCTTTCCAGCTCCCGCCACTCAGGAATTTCCAGACACAGGGCATTAATAAGCAAAAAGAGGGTCAAACAGCAAACTGTAAGACAACAAAAAAGTTTTGGGGCAATGCTTTACTTCAAAATGTAGCAGGAGAGGACAGAAAAAACAACTTTGCAATTTATCTCAATGTGGGCATGCAAATGTTAACTCTTCTCTGGTTAGAGGAAGAAACGGTGGAGGTGGATTAGAAAAGAAATAACAGTTCTGCTTTCAAGAGGAAGTCACCTTCATAACCACCTTTATATACTAGGGACCAAAAACTATTGCAGAAATAATAGTAAATTGAATTCTATTTAAATCCAGGTCAAGGGAGGGGATTCTGCCCCTCTGCTCCCCTCTGGTGAGACCCCCCTGCAGTGCTGCCTCCTGCTCTGGGGCCTCAGCACAGGAGAGACACGGAGCTGTTGGAGCGGGGCCAGAGGAGGCTGCAAAAATGATCCGAGGGCTGGAGCAGCTCTGCTGTGAGGACAGGCTGAGAGAGTTGGGCTTGTTCAGCCTGGAGAAGAGAAGGCTGCGGGGAGACCTGATTGCGGCCTTCCAGTACTTAAAGGGGGCCTATAGGAAAGAGGGGGAAAACCTTTTTAGTGGGGCCTGTTGTGACAGGACAAGGGGCAACAGTTTGAAACTAAAAGATGGGAGACATAGAGTAGACATAAGAAATATTTTACAGTGAGGGTGGTGAAGCACTGGCACAGGTTGCCCACAGAGGTGTTGGATACCCCATCCCTGGAAACACTCAAGGTCAGGCTGGACGGGGCTCTGAGCAGCCTCATCTAGTTGAAAATCCCTGCTCATTGCAGGGAATGGGTTGAACTAGATGGCCTTGAAAGGTCCCTTCCAACCCCAATTATTCTATGATTCTATGAAATCATAAAATTTTAAAACATCATTTCATAGCTACTAATGAGCCTTTATTATTTGCTTCCCTATAGAATTTCGTATGATCCCACGAGATATCCTAAATACATTCCTGAAGCATACTGTCTCTGCAAAGGCTGCCTCATGGGGATCTTTGGCGAGGAGAATTTTCACTTCCGCAGCACACCTGTGTACATGCCAACAGTCATCCTCCGTCGCACATCATCGTGTGCTGGGGGCCGTTATGTCTACACAGAAGACTACGTCACCATCCCGGTGGGCTGCACCTGTGTACCTGAGCAAGAAAAAGAGGCCGAAAGCGTAAACTCCAGCATAGATAAGCAAGAAATGAAGTTGCTGGTAAGCCAGAACAAGCCACCATCAGAATGAAGAGCATAGTCGTGTTGGCTTCACATCATCATTTCACCACCTCAAGAACCTGCACCACAGCAGCAAACACGTTGACTTACCCTCTTCTTCTACTTAGTTATTTCAGTTGCAAGATGGAAAGTTTTGTCCAGTCACTCAGATCATTAGAGATGACAATTCATATTAGGAACTTCTTTAGTTCACATAAGTATTTGTTGCAAATTCTAATGTAGCTTTTTTTTTTTCTTAGAGCATTTTATCCTTGCTTATTCACAGTAAATTTTAGAAGATGATGCAACTCTAAGACATGCTAGCTATTACTATAGCAGGACTACTGGTTGTAGATATTTTTAAGGAATCTCTTATACTCTACTTTTAAATACTCGCATATAAAAATCACGTAGCTGCTGTACATGTGCTGAATCAGCAGTTAAGAGGATAATTTCTCAGGCTGGGAGAGCCTTTCTTTATATTGCATATCTCAACTCCAGGCAGGATTCTTGGCTGTTACATCTTTGGCTATTTATACACTATAGCAAGGAAACCTTTTCTGAGTTTGAGTCATTCATGAAACAATATGAGTTTGCTATTTTTAACTTGCCAAATTGCTAATGGTACAAAATTGTCGATAAAAAGCATGCTAGAATATTGTAAAACTGCAGTGGACTTTTCTGATGTGGACTAAGTCTAATTACACAGAAAATATCAATTAGAAAAAACACAGTTTGGGTCCCAAGAATTCTGTATTAGATTTCATTCATCATTAACTGCTTAAGTGTTTCATGTGACAAAACTGTATTCCGTACAGTTGAAAGGCCAAAAACTTTTTCATGTTAGGAGAGGAGATTCCCCATTTGAAAAAAAAAAAAAAACAACAAAAAAACGTACAAATGATAGGCTTCATCTCAGTTCACTGCAGGTCTTGGGTCTTAACAGGCTAGGTCTTAACTTCTAGGTGCTACAGAGGTCATAAAGGTGAGTCCCAGCCAATCCAAACTTGCTAAATCCAACCGATTTATACAATTAATGTTAATTGTATTATAATTGTAAAAAAATGTTAATTAATAGACAATCACCTGCAAAAGATGCATGTCAGTGGAAGAGCAGTCTTCCATCTTTTCAGCTAACAGGAATGCGATTTAAAGCCCTAACCAGAAAGCCTAGATAGATACACAAAAACTTGCATTTCCAGAACAGACTGAAGGTTGACTCAGTCTAGTGACTGAGAATCAGGAATAACCAGGCGTACCTGGTACAAACATAACTCCTCAGAGGGCCACAGTCACCAAAGTTGATAAATCTCTGAATGCACAGCAGAGAGTATCTTTTACGGTTGAAGGATCACGACTGCAGTATCGTTACAAAAAAAGAATAAACATATGTAGCAATGCATTTGCTACATCAAGAATGTCAAAATTTGGCTTAATTCACAGTGGAGAAAGTCCCCAAAACACATGCTCCTTTGGAGTGTCATTGGATGGAGAATGGAAGGACTATGAGCTAACCAGAATTACTAAATTAAATCATATGACAGCTCCTTGCCTTGATGTGTAATTATTGACTGTGCTCTTTATGACTCGGTCTAATGTAACAGCATTTTTATAGTGCAATCAGTATAACTTCTTACAAAGCCTAAAACAATTTTAAGAACTCCAGAAACCAATAAAAGATTCCCAGATTGATGTTTGTAACTGCGTTTCTTGTGCAGATGATTTTCCATAATTGGACTTGTCTTTAGATCTGTGTTTCCCCAAATTGTGATGCTGCTATCTCAAAGGGATTCTCAAAGGAGAATTCAAAGGTTATAAAGTGTTTATACTACTTAGAGAACAGCTAATTGCCTAGCTGCTGCCAGCAATTAAAGGTAGTTACCTTTTCCCTGGAAAATGTAAATATTTGCAGCAATTACATCCACTTTTCCGGCCTCCTAATGCAGCAGAACTTCTCACCCTCAGAGAAGAGGGAAATGGTAATCAAAGACAGGGGCTCTGAAGGGAAGCAGATCCATGAAACTGGAGAAACTCTGCATTCGATGATGCTTCAGCAGTCCAACCTCTTACGGTCTCACCATTACACTGTGGGGAGTTTCTCCACAGACACACTTCAGACAGGGTGAAGTTGGACCTTTGGACTCCACAGCATAGAAAGTGAAGTCTTCACGGTAAAAAAGGCAGTAAAAAACTCCAAACCACACAGGCCTTAACATTTAGCATATACCCAGAAGGGCTACCACCTAAAGCTCTGGCTAAACACTGCCTTCCAGCAAAACCCATCTGCCTGCTTGTTACACAAATTTGTCTGCCACAAATTAGTTATTGGAAGGCATGGATTTATTTGCATGATGTGGAGAAAAAAAACCTCACCTTTTGTTGCAACTCTTTTGTCCTGCAGGCATAAATTATGGAGTCATTTTGAGGTTTTCAAGTAACTAGAGCATGTTCTGGAGATTCCTGGGAATCGCAGGCTAAGATCAGGTAAATGGAACATAATCGATTTCACCAATCCAAAAAAACAGATGCCTTAGCTTACATATAGCTTCACGAATTGGATGACTGAAAGGAAAATACTGGAGAACTGCAAAACCTCAATGGATCCATAGATTAGGTATGTTGGCGTCCTCTTTCTCATCATACTGCAAATGCAGAAAGCTTCCTGTAATTACAAGCAACCTCATCTTACTCAGAAGCCCATTTTCCTTTTTTTAATCCTCACCCTCTTTGACAGACTTTTTAGCTGAGCCAATTTGCTTCCTGATCTAGCTTTCCAGTTAGGTGTCTCTTAAAAGCTATGTTTATGTTTTAGCATGAGCAACTGTTTGGTAATAATTTGTTAGTGAACAACTGTTTGTTAATACTTGGCATCAAGAACTATTAGCTACACAAACATTTGTTAACCTTCAAAATATCCTTCTATACATAAACCCTTTCCAAATTACTCGTGGAAAAGGTTGAGTATTAAATGTAGTTTGCATTTGTTTGGATTTTTTTTTTTTCTTAAAGAGATCATCACATCATGTGTTTATATCAGTTTTCAACTGTGGTGTGACATTTTCCAGCTTCAACCCCTGGTTACAGCTGCTGCAGCCTTGCCTTTAATTTGCATGGGGGGAGGGAGGGTTCATTGGAGTTGCTTCAAGGCTCACAAACTGTTGACACAAGACAGACATGAAGTGCCTCATTGAACCAACTCCAGGCCCAATAAATGCAGACAATTCAAAGCTGAAACTCTCTGGCAGCTGCAGTTGATTTGAGAAAATTTTTGTTGTGCCAGGAAAATCTTTTCCTTCAGTGAGGTTGTCCCTGGAATACATTAGGAGCCATAGAACAATATTCTTGGTAAAGAGATTATTTTCTTCTCTGTAGTATCACTTAAAATAGGTTGGAAAAGTTCTTATCATTCAGGAAGGCTGTGAAAAGCCAGAGATGCTAGTTTTGGTTTACTAGCCAGTGGTTACATGAAGGTGTTTGCCTGAATAGGCGGAGGTCTACAGCTGCAAGTAAACATGACATCGCATGGGGGAACATGAAAGCAGCAAGGGGAAATAGGCCATGATGTGCTTAGAAAGTCTAAAAACCAGTTAATCTCGCTGGGACTAGGGAACAGCCAGAACTACCTGGACTAGGGCACATGAGGGAGAGCTAGGCAATCCTACACATTTTGCTGAGTAGCGGCATGAGCTACACTTGGTTTTGCTGTACTCCCATCTAAGAGGGCAGCAGAACAGAGCAGACCCAGAACAGCAGCACAGCTTTGACACCAGCCCAAACCCAGCCGCCCCGTTTCCCACCTCACCGCACAGCACCAGGGCTGCGCCCTGCAGGTAACCGAGGGAGAACGACAAAACCAGCCATCAGATTTCCCACTTGCTGAGTACAGAGGGGCACAGGCGGAGGCGTGAAGGCAATCGTGTGGTACAGACATGGTAACCCAGCAGCACTGAGCTGAGAGCAACACTGTTTTTAATGGGAAGTGCAGACCAGGTCTCAATGGAAGCAGTACCTTGGATTTCAAGCAACAGCATTTCTAGACACGTTTCATTTGTTACCTGGGGTGAGGTGCCGGCAGCTGCAGTGTACTCTCGTCCACCTACAGCCATCAGTCTGTGCGCAAGGCTCCAGGTTTCCTCTGCCACGCGTCACGTTCACATTGACAGCAGCGCATTGAGATGTCCCACTGCCGCACCGTGCCCGTTACTGCAGCGCGCGTGACGTTGCTGTCAGAAATGCCACTGGAAAAGTAGCATGGTGGCAAGAATGGGGCTGTTCCCACAGAAAGTCCATCCATGGAACAGCAAACCAATCACTACTTGGCAGTGAAGGGTTTTTTTCATAATCCTATCACGAAGAAAGACTTTGCTGTCACATACTATTTAACGTTACTGCGATGGTGCAAAGTACCACTACAAATTTCACTACAAATTTTGTGACTTGTAGCCTTCTCAGAAACACAGCTACTTTCTTGGAAACAAGTATGACAAAAATAGTTTACCTCCCTGTCACTGACGAAAGCTGTGAATGCCGCTAGTCAAGCTCTGCTTGGGCAGCTGCCTGCACGCACCAGGCTTTTTAGAGGGGGAGCTGGTAAACAACCGACTACTCTGTTGAGTGCATCTACACAGGGTTACGTGTACCCCCTCATTTTCATGATCGGGCATCTTCACAGTGCCTCTTTTCAAAGCCATCTGACCTATGTGTGAGAAATAGCAATTATTTTCTTGGTGAACAAAATTTCTTGGTACAACTAAGTGGTGTACTTTTTTTTTTTTTTTTTTTTAAGAAAGGTCTCTGATGAAGTTAGCAAAGTTGTCTTTTAATTCTGATATAGAGAGCCCCACGACACACATTTACCAAAAATGAAGTGGGCAACTGAAGGAATTAATAGCAAAGCAGAAACATGGGTGAATTTTTATCTGAACTGCATGTTCTAATTTAGGTGGGTGGCAGGGGAAGAATATCCCTCTGGCAATCATACCTGTCCCACTTGACACCTCAATGTAGTTAAAGTTTCAGGAGTTACTTCATTGTCTCCATCTGCTTGGTGTGCATTGAGGTAATAAACATAAACCAGTTTACTTGTGAAGTATAGATTTGTGCCAATACCTATTCATTCAACATTCTGGTTCGCTTTAAATTGAAACTGGCCACATAAAAGTACTGGCATAGCCTCCTGGGAGACAGCTAAACCCAGCTGTACGTCACCTGTGGACAGTAATTTTCAGGGGGATTCTGGCTTCATTGGGCTCAGCAGCAAGGATGGCTTCTGGTCTGAAAGGTGAACTGTATTGGCCATGGGCTCACAGAGACGGTCTGAAGAGCCTGGTCTCCATTCTGCCTGCAAACAGTAGCTATTACTGGTCTGATAGAAACTAAGGTGCATGAAAGAGAAAAAAAAAATGGCATAATGAAACTCAGGGACACTGTATGGGGAGAGAAAGCAGCAGATACATGATGTGAGGAGGGAAAAGTTGCAGGAAGTGAACAGATCTCTTGGAAAACGGGGAAGAGAGCAATAGTGGCTTGGATGGATATTTATGAACCAGTGTTGTGTCCAGCTCAGGAAGCACAATTCTTGGACTACGTTCCGTCTACGTTATTCCTGCTTGTTTGTTTACTCCACCAGATGGGAAAATCTGCATCCAAACAGCAGACATGCACAGAAACATGCGTACTATCTCTTAACTTATTAGAAGTCTTGTCTCACAAGCTTATTTTGGTTTATCCCCACCACAAAATAGATTTCTTTATACTTCATTTTAGGTGCTTTTTTATAGATGCAGCATTTCCGTTAGCCTTTTATACAATCTCAATATATACATATAGCACATAGAGACAAGTATCTATGTTTTGTATAGTATATTTATAGTTGATAAAACTGTCAAGTACCTTGGAATTTATGAACCAGCTTTCACCCAAAAATACATCAGTAGTGCAGTCAAAGGTTAGTCAAACTTTACAAATTCCCAGTTACCAAAAATCTTTACTATCCCAAATGAAAGTTTTTCTGATGTATCATCTCTTTTGACTGAAATGGATTGAAATATAGTCCAAACTTTTTCTATAAGATTTAACATTTGTCTATTAGAAACAGTGGAAGTTTATCAATACATTATGTTATACCTCAGTGGCCTTGTAAGATTCAGCGATTTCCAAGATGCTTCTATTCTACCACTCTGAGGAACAGGAGGCAAAGATAAAACTGGGCAACTGGAAATAAAAAAAAAAAACAAAAAAACAAACCAAAAAACCCAAAAAAAACCCCAAAAGACTGTTCTTGTAACTACAAACTTGACATTCCTGTAAATCCTCTTTAGCTTGATGTTGAAATCTGTTAAAAAGCAGGCACTATATTTAATCAGCTCCATTATGAGTCAAGATTTAACAGGCTAATGTGCGTGGGTCACATTATGAGGTACTTCTGCAGTGACCGAGAGCAATAGCAAATCAAAGTGGGAACCCATGAAGAGAGTCTGAAGCAGTAATTCAAGCACTAGCTGATGCGCTGCATTTTTATTTGGAATTACTTCTTATTTCAGGTGATTTGGCTTGACTAATGTATAGGATTCTTAAAGAAAGTAAAGCTCTCTCTAATGGGGATAACAGGGAAAACCGTATTGGGCTTTTTTCAAGAAGACATCAGGTTTATACCACCTCTGGAGATTAGCTTAACTAGTAAACAGAAGAGCCTAGATGTGTGGTTTTTCAAAAGCTCATGACTTTTTGTTGCTCTAACACATAAATATCACAAAATAAACACACTGTACTTCTGCAAAGAGTCATTTAACATTAAACTTAGATTACTTTTTCTCTAATACAGCATATATACATACACGGGTTTATATGGTGGTAAGTGATGACAAAATAGATCTTATCTTTTACAATAATAAAGTCTGGGTTTGTGACAAGGCTTTAGAGCAAACATGAAATAATAACCACAATTTTTTAAAAAGCCAGTCTGGCAACAATAGTGGATAGTGGGTATTATCTTACTTGGCAACTGGTACGTAGCTGTGATTATTATTAAAAGCAACTGGAGAGGCCTCCCCAGGAGGAGCCCTATTTTCTCTTCCCCTTATCCCCGATAAAACATCAGCCTGCTGGAGAATGGATCTGAAAACACGAGACGTTCAGCACAAACATCTCTCCCTTCTTTTACTACGGGAGCATCTCTCAAGATTGAAAGCAGACCACTACTCACGCTCTTTCAACCATCCACTAGCTACCAAGTCATCAGCTCTGATGCAGTGACGATTGCGATGCCTGTGAGGCAAGCACCTCTATGTTCTTACAAGCCAACCGGCAAAAATCACCAGAGTCTTGAATGGTAAACATGACCCGACAGAATGAAACTGAGAGAAATTCCCATTAGCCAGTGCCTGCATTGTTTGGCCCCCACTTACCTAAGCGGTACGATACAAACCACTGTAACCGCAAATGCTTACAGATTTAAAAGAGAGAGGCTATCCCACCGTGCTGATTAAAGCTAGCCCAGAGAACAGTCCTTGGACCCGAGTATTTCAGCATTGAGAAATGTGGAGTCACGGATAAAAACACAGAAAGGAGCTTGACTGAAAAAGCTGTAGATCATCTTAGGGGGATCAGTCCAGCCCAGAAGCATAGTTCACATAACATCGAAATTCATTGGCTAAATTTCGAGAGTGTTTTGGAATAAACTTGCATATCTTCACACCAAGAAGCTTTGCTGCCTGTTCCTCCATGATTGCACCTGCAGCAAAAATAATTAGTATTCGATGAGAAAAGCAGTAACAGAATGTTTCGGCTTTTTTAATACCTCCTTCCAAATGTGTATGTATCGAGACTGCCTTTTTTGAGGAAGCAAGGCTTAAAGCAGCCACACCGTCAGCCCTCTTTAACAACTGAATTTATTGGGAAATTTAAAATAAATCTGAAAGAATGGAAGATGTCCCAAGGAAATGAATGTCCATCAAGTTTCAGAAAAATAGGCAGAGAGTAAGATCAGTGCCCCTTTTACAGAAAACAGAAATTTGAACTCAATCTTCTTGCTACATGCCAAAGAAATTACATGGTAGGGAGCCACGGGAAACGCAAACAGATTACATATACTCTGCAGTGTGATATTTACAGCTACACACTGAGAAATTGCTTCCTTAAGCACTATTTCTCAAACTTTGTAAACTGAAGGACCAGCTACCCATTTTAGGCAAAAAAATTCTGAGAACCATCCTTGTGCAGGACTGCCATTTGCAATTAAACAAAGTTCTATAGCCATGTATTATTTTTTCTTTGTTTTGCCTCCTTGGTTGACTTCCCTCCAATAGTGTATATATAGAGGGGTTTGTCCTTTTTTTTTTTTTTTTTTTTTTTCCAGAAGTTTCATGGATGCCTTCAGATATCTTGTAATAAGATTACAGTTTAAAGAAGCACCATGACTAAGGCAGCTACTCATAGCTTCTTAAACTAGCAAATGCAAGTTGGTAAGTTACCCAGTTTGACTGCTCTTACCACTGGTATTAGTTCCTCCAGCTGTATTTCAGTGCCTAAGATCTGATTGCCTGAATCACAGTGGCAGAAACCCCTCATACATTCACTCACATTGCAGTTTCTATGTTTGCCAGTAAGGACAGGTAATATGAGAAAAAAAGTTGACATTTGTTTTTCTTTTCAAGACTTGGCTAAAATCATCCCACTGTACTGAGCAAAGGCCTATTTGTCATTCTTTTTACTTAGCTCACCTTAGATGCCAAGTAGTACATTGCAGTCGAAATACTGTGGCTACTGACATGTTTAGAAAATAACAAATGCATAAGGTTATTCAATAACACATTAACAATAAGCTGCACCAATGTTTGTCATACTCAGAATTCAATCATTGCAATTATAGAGAGTGGCCCTTTTACAAGAAAAAAAATGTTTCTGGGACTTTGCAGAATGATCTCACAATTCTTCAAAAATTTAGTAAAGCTTGTAATGCTGTATGAAAGAAGTACTGACTTAACTATTAAAAAACACAGGCCTTCAGTTTAAAATAAAGGTTGAACTAAAGTATTCCAATAAAAAGCTCAGGCTACATATCCCTCCTTAAATGAATGACAAATTGGTATTACTCAGTATTTTTCTCACTTGATTAAGTTTGTCTTCTGAGAGAGAGGAAAAGATGCTTAATGGTGACTTAATATTTTTATTAATTATACCTGTGCAAAGCAGAATCTTTCCTTTTGTTAAGTATTTGATGGTGTCTGCAGTTTTTTGAAGACATTCCTCAGACAGATAGGGTGGATCTGCTATTACAATGTCAAAACTGTGTGGCAGGAGATTTCCAGGTAAGTTCAAAGGGTAGTTGTAATCATAGAAGATAAATTCTTCTCCATATACAGAAAACCTTCTGTCATACTCCAGTATACACACTGAAAAATCTTTACCATCCTGTTCTTTCAGTTTCTGATACACGCTTGGTGCACTAACACATGCTATCCTGAAAAAGAGGCAATAACTTAGAATATTAATTTAAAAGCCAAACAACAACAAAAAAACCCCTACAGCAGCCCTCGGGGCTGCTTTGGGAAAACACTTTAAACATTAGTCCCAAAAATGTAAGCTATTCTTCCTCCATTTTAACCAACAATTACTTTAATAGCAGAGTTTTAAGTATTAAAGCCATTACCTATTCAGCCTCCACGCTACGAACACCTTAAGCTATAGAGAATGTCGTTTCAGAGCAACAAAGAAATATACTTGAAAACTTGCAATTGAAAATTACTCCTTACAGAAATAAGGAAAAAACCCAAGTTTTTCTATCTGTTCTACAGAAACACTGTATGAAAAAAGAATTACAAGTCATTAATATGCTCTGGAGCTCTCTGTATTTCTTAAAAAATAACAAGATGCATAGTAAACTTTTACAAGGCAGAGCCTCCAACATTCAATGAAATGCTAAATGGTAAGATCAGTATGAACTATTTAAATACGTAACAGCAAAGCATTTCTGAAACATCCCAATTGAACAAAGATGAAGTACAATGAGTAATGAATTGAAGTGCATGCTCAGTCTAAATAGTAAAATGAAATATTTACAGAAAAGACTTCTACAATGTTAAACCTAAATTAAAACCTACCTGCCACCTTTTCCAGCTGCCACAACTGCTTCATTAGCCAGGCATGATGCAGTTTCATCACTGTACCAAAACTGGCTCAGTTGCTGAGAAACATAACACACAATTACAAACATCGTCAAATCTTCTGTTTGTGCCAGGTACTGTTAGGTGTGGTGAGATGTATCTGAAGAAAACCAAAATCCATAGCAAATTCTCCGTTCATAAACAGTAAAGCTAGAGATGACTATTTTCCTGATAGCCTTTTTACCTCTCTAATCCAGCGACAAGCAGCAAGTAGCTTATACTGTGTGCTTCCAAAGCATTTACTGCAGTATCAGAAAAGCCAGGTAATGCAAAATCACTGACAAGGTTAAGCTCAAACCCAAAGTGCCGATACACAGTATTTATGTGCTCTTAAGCTGAGTTACTATAGCAGGAGAGGGAAAAGGAACTTGAAAAGTGACAGTATAGAAGGAAAGAAAGGATAAGTATTAAATCAGAAGAAATCAGAAAAAGGAAAAAAAAAAAAAAACACACCACAAAAACCAAACCACAACCAAAAAAACCCAAACACAAAACACCCAGAGACAAATAAAAAAAAGTCTGTCAGAAGAAGAAAAAAACAGGAGCAAAGACCAAACCAAAGAAATAAACCAGAAAGAAATATGTGAAAAGACAGATCTCTCCATCTCATGACATTGTGTGTGCCTCAAACTCGCGGAAGAACCTTCGCTACCATCCCACACCAGGTGGGAGTTAAAATTTCCAGAGGGGACCGGTGCTTCTGTTGGCAGCTTTATTCGCTCTCTTCAGGCAATTTCACTTTGTACCCCGCCATGCACATGGAGAACAGAAAACTCTGCCTAGATTTCACAGTAAAGCAAATAGCCCCACAGCCTTGCTGCCCACAAAGAGGCTGATTTGGCCACTCTAGAAACACCTCCAGCGTTCCCCTTTTTCACATAATCTCATTATCCACCCACCAAAGAAACCACTAAAGCCTATTTCTTCCTCTAACTGTGCTTCAGTCACGGAAGTTTAGTTTCTTACCCAGTCTTCTTCTATTGAGCCAACGGAATAGTGATTAAACCCTTGGGAGGTCTTCATGCCCTCTCTCTGCTGCTGTTCCAAATAGAACTCCTGGAGGGCAGCCAATGTATGGGATGAGAGCTGGGGAACGTAATCATCATCATCATCACCATTCATTTTTCTAGATGTTAACAAGAGGGGAAAAACAAACAAACACACACACACACAAAAAAAAAATCAAATTAACCCTTTTCAACAGCAAACCGTTTTAATAACAGCATACTCTGCTGAGGTAAAACAACCTCCACCAACACCGCAGTCACTTGGTCTAACAGCCAACTAGGAAACCTCCTGACAAGAGAAAACATATTCCCTCTACTTTGGAGCGCTTAAACCAGTGAGAGGCTGACTGGCAATAACATGTCTCCAGAGGGAATTCAGGAACAGCCACACCACCATTCCCTTTCCATACAACACACACTTGGCTTGTATTCCTACAGGGAAGCTGTCATTACAATTCTTGATTTCCTGAATCTACACACTTTATTTGTATCAGCTTTCAGAAAAAGAAAAGTGCTTTCATGGATTTGGCAAATCCTGTAGAAATTATTCTCTTTCCTCCTAGAAATAACACTAGCTACTGGTCATTCCTTGCCATGCTCGAAAGTCACACAATTCTGACTCAAAATGTAGTCAACTAGTATTCTAGGACCAGCATTGTCTGGTTTTGACACCGTAAGAAGATTCCCCAATGCCAGAAACCTCTGACTAACAAAAGCAGGCAAGAAGCTCAACAAGTTTTTCTAAAATAACACTACTTGTCCAAAAATGTGTTTATTTTGTGCATAATAACATGGACATAACTCATGTCCAAAAGGCAAGGTATATACTAAGGGAAAAGCACAGCCGTTTTCAGAAAACTCTTTCAGTGGGCTGCGCTGCAATGTCCCCGCACACTGCTCAGCCCAGGCATCTGCTCGGAGGGGAAGCAGAAGCAGTGTCCTTCACAGAAGGGACAGTGCCGCCTCGAGGAAAGACTACTGAAAGGCCAAGGGATAGGAACACAACTAGAAAGCCAGCCTGTTCATCACTGGGAGTGGGGGAGGAAGAGGATGACGTTAGCCCCTTAGATCTTTTACCGAGAATATAAAAAGTGCACGTGCAACTTCAGTAAAGATTTTATTCTAGGGTTACTTGAATCTAAAGACAGCTGGCATGAAACTGAATCAAATATAGTTGTCTGTATTTTTCCCAAGCCACTCAAGTCAGTATTTCAGACAAACAGCTCATCACGTGTGGTGTTTGCAACACATATCAAGAAACCCTGGACAACAGCATACCATCATGAAAATCACCTGGAAAGGGCTGCAGCCACCTGGCTGGATGTGAACAAGTCCCAGTCAGAGGGACTAGAACGTTATTAAAAACCTGTACATGTGTCCTACTACCTTAAACCCAGGGAGGTAGTGTGCTCTGCTCATGCTTCAGCTCCTTAACACATATGAGGATCCAAATCCTGCATCCCCAAAGGGCAATCGGAGGAGCAGCCAAACTAATCCACAAAAGGTGTTGAGGGAGTCTGTCCCACCCCTAGCAAAAGCCCAAACAGAGAAAGGGTATCTCCTACTAGAAACATTTTTTCAAACATTCAAACCCTGAAGAGTCGATTGTCAATGATTTGGCAAGACACTGGGAATATCACCAAATGCACTTTTCAAGGGAACAGCTGACAGGACAAAGTGTATGAAATACATCAGTCTGAAGTAGTTGAGAGAAAAAAGTCTTCCCACTTGCTAGTATGGTCTAGCCAGAAGAAAGAAGAAATGCTAGGCCAAGCCTACATCCATTTTGTAGACTTCTAATAAAAATCAAAACTTCTCAAAGATCAGAGAGGCCATCCTCAAGCACAGGCAGCCAGCTTGTTCCCCTGCAGTCAACTGGGAAAACTCAAACTCAAGGTCTAGGGCCCCAGGTGGCACGAAATGGCAGAATGGCCTCTGAACAGGATGGCCAAGACAGGGCAGTCAGAAAAGCAGAACAGATGAACCTGCACACAAACCTGAAGCAGTTTTCTGATGGCTAATGGTTCCGTGGAGCAGAAAGAAAGGGACAAGGCAGGATTTGTGGACCTCACCTGCCACAGATCTAAGAACAGCTCCATTTCAGGATTAAGTCTGGAGAAATTCTTGTTAATGTCTCTGGCACAAACCATTCCAGAGGAGAGCTGTACTAGTTCAGATCAAGGGTTGATAAATGGTCCTTTTTCTACCTTGAAGACGGTCAAAAGCTGCTATCTCAGAAGGAGCGAGCTAAGGCAAGCATATTGGATACCTCCCCACTCCATACTCCCAGACTTTAACCATTTTCCACTAAGGGTTTCTGCATCTCAGTGATTTATTCTGGGAAAGCAGTTCACTTAGAGCCACTTGTCCAGTATTCCTTAAATTCACACAGTTCTTTAATCTATACTGTTGGCTGCTAAACTGGCTCCTGAGTGGGAGTGGTGCCTGATAAGAACACGATTAAATAGAATTGACAAAGAAATTGCAAAGTATCTGCCGAGAGCGCCAAGATACCGGCACACGCAGAGCAAAACTAAACAGGAAGGCCGGTGCCTTCCTTTCAACAAAAAGCAGAGAAAATACTGCCACCGGTAAAGGTTCGAGAAGGGCAGCGAGACATTCAAAGACTAGAAGGGCTTCTGCAGAGGAATGAGCACCAGGCAGAAGTAACTGAGAAAGGGGTGTGACGGAGCCTGTCACCAGCAGCGGCAGGAACACCACGGGCAGGGATCGCCGGCTGTTTTCCAAGGCAAAAACTAGAAAGCAACAAGCCGCATTCAAAAACAAATCCAAAGAGGCTGCTTCTTGACACAAGGCCTTGCCGACTTACGGAATCCCCATCGGTCACATGCCCGAGTGGAGGAAACCGAAAGGGAAACCAAAAAGCTCACAGAAGGGAAACTCTCACGGGATTCCTGAACACACAGAAGCCGCAGAGGATTCAGAAAGCAAGGTGGAGGCAAGATGGCGACTCGAGAGGGAGCAGGACAGTAAGGCGCGCTCCAGCCCAATTCTCCCGCTTTCTAACGAGCGCCGCCGGAGAGGAAGGCGAGGCCGGACTCGCAGCCCCTGTTCCCGCCTGCGCGCGCAGGACGCGGCACCGGCGGTTTCCGAGGAAAAAGGCCTCTTTTCCCGCTCCCCTCTCGCATTCACTCGCGTGAAGCGCCCGCGGCGGAAAGCGCAGAGCC
>JMFS01140038.1:0-34326 GCA_000699545.1 Podiceps cristatus | reverse complement strand
GCATCTGGAGCTCCTCCTGCCCCTCCTGCTGCACTGACCTTGGTGTCTGCAGAGCTGTTGCTCTCACATATTTTCACTCCTCTCTCCACTGCTGTATTCCCGCAGCAGGTTTTTTTCCCCTCCTTAAGTGTGTTATCACAGAGGTGCTACCACCACGGCTGATGGCTCGGCCTTGGCCAGCGGCAGGGACCCCTCTGGGGGCGGCGGGCCACGCGGCTTGGGGAACCTTCTAGCAGCTTCTCACGGAAGCCACCCCTCTAGCCTCCTGCAATACCAAAACCTTGCCACACAAACCCGGTACAGGTGTTCACGTGGGTGTGCAACAAGTGTAGTGGGCCAAGGAATGGAAAATCAGTGGCAGTCTCTCTGCAATGTAATGGATCGAGGCACCTTAAAAAAAAAAAATTCTGTTGTAACAGCATGATGGTTTAGCAGTTGTGTGCCTTCATCCTTCACAGGAGGGACTCTCCAAGCAGAGTCACCCACCACTTCCTCTTGCTTTCTGTTAATGCTCTGTTCAAGCTCAGTTGGTTTCAAAGCCTTCCTTAATGGAGTTTGTTCTCCCTCATTGGGAGAACATTTTATCAATTCTGTAAATCAGATCTGAGGGCAGAGGACTGTTTCTGCTGCTGCAAGAATTCACAAATTTCTAGCTTCCCCTTTCTCAGGAGTCTTCATCAACCTCGTGCTCAAGTGTAGCCTCTGACTGTCCCTCCTGCCTTGCATCATGAGGCTCAGGATCTTGCCTCTGCAAGGTCTCCATGAAGACCCTCTCATTTCCTGGTCATCCTCCCTGGTTTTTTACAGTCTGCTCATCTGGGATGGTTTGTCCACCTAGCATTGCTATGCAATGCACAAATTAAAAAACCTCATGGAAATAAAACTTCAGAACAGTTCATCTCCTCATTCCTTAGCCCTATTAAAGGCTTACTGCATGCACCACTATTTTAAGTGTTAACCTCTCATATAATCAAAATTGATGCAGGAGATTGAGGGATGGTGAAGTTAAGAAAGAAGAATGGGGTTCCAGAAGTTTTTTCCCACTAGGAAAAACATCTTTGTATTATTACTGTGTTGACTATTGCTATATGCTGCTCACAAGCCTTATGTCCTTTTGTATAGCTGCATCTGTTCATCCACGCTGATGCTCAGACCCTTTATTTTTACTTTTTGGCCAGCTGCAATATGCTGAGTGCTGCGTGAGCTAAAAATGCTGCCCTTCCCTCTGAGGCATGCAATGTAAAATAATCAGGAGAAAATCAAGACAGAGAGAAGAAGTGAATGTGGTTGCTGCAGCTGGAATCGTACAGAGATATATCTGAAAACGAGATGTAAAATAGAAAATGAGTATAAATACCTATTATGCCAGTAACCAAACACCACAGGGAGGAGAACTTAGAAGGTCATTCAGGATGTCTCTAGGCTTACCTGTGCATGTGAAGATTTTGGGGGACTCATGGAGATGAGTGACTCTTCAAGTATAAAGGAAGTCTAGACTGTAAACGCGTTTTAAGGATGGATTTAGCTGTGAAAGAAGACGCTTGGGAAGGCCTTACAGCGCTGTAACCCCATTAGTCACAGTGGAAGAGGTAAAAGGGCTTGTTAAAAAAATAAATGCACATGGAAAAGGGATAACAGAAGGGTGAAAGCAGCAAGTGCACCCTGGAGGGAACAGGCAAGCTGGAGAAATAGGTTGCAAAAGAGAGAAGGCATTTTTTGTCATAACTGCCCACGATCTAAATTCCCCCTTTTCTTATCTGTATTAGCTCAATGTTGCATTGACCCTCCCTCTAGCAAGCAGAGCGAGGGGCGGAGGCTTCCACAATTGTCAGTATTTGTTCTTCAGTCAGATGAGGAGGATGCACTGATATGACACTGGTTATTTTACTAGTATGTGGGTCAAAATAAAATCTGGCAGCAAAGCTTTTCAGAGACTGGGTGAGTCTTCCCCTCTTCTCTGATCTTATTGTACAGAGGAACCTAGGGTGGTTTGTTTTCCTTACAGTACTATATGGTGCACTGCAGAAAAAAATCCCAATTCTGGTGGAAATGAAAGCCTGGAAGCTTCACCTCCTCACTCCTTAGCCTGGGTGAAGAAGGCTCATTGTGTGCACCAGTGCTGGAGTTTTGTTACTTTCTGATATAATAAAAAAGTGAGTTAACTTTTTCCACCTTAAAATGCTTGAAATCACTTCTCTCCCCATCTCCCCAGCCCCTCACCCCCCCCTATATCTAAAACAGAAAAACAGACCTCCCTGGTACTGGAGTCTTATGCTAAGTGGGTTTTACTGCAGTTCTGTGCCAGTACATGACAGTTTCTGTGTCTTCTTCATGCTGCGTGAAAAAAAAAAAAAAATTTAAATATGAAAGTTAATCAAGTCGTCTTTTACTCCAAGTGGCTGTTCTTGTGAGCTAATTAAAATAATTCAGATGACTGAAAAAGATTTTAATTGACTTAGGATTGCAGTTTAGAAAAAAAATATTTCTGTGTGGAAAGACTTCTTGGGGTTAAGCCAGCATCGTAGCATGCAGGAGAGTTGAATTCAGCTGCTATGGATTTGCTTCATAACTTTGAGAAATGCCTTCACCTTTCTGTAAAATGTCAGTTTTAATGGTTCATTCTCACGCTTTGTCTTGTGCATTAAAGCGAAATAAGTTCTTGCACGCAGAGGGTTCCTGTAGGTTTAGGAAGCCGTCCTTGAGGCTGAGATTCTGGGCTTTGTAAGCTGACCTAGTGGGCTTGTGCCCAAGGACCTGGTGCTACCTGAGCTCTGCCCCCACATCTCCGTGCCTGCCGCTCCTTTGTGCCAGCACGGGCATCCGTGCAGCCACGTGTTCATGTGATGAGAACAGCTCAAATGAAAATGTAGGTAGGTAGATGGATTTACAGACCGTATTCTAGGTACATAGTTTCCTTAACTAAGCTCACTGGAAAGCATTATACTAATAGAAAGGAAGGGGAGGTAGAGCTCGGCTGGGGTTGGACCTGTTTGGAGAGCAGGTGGGATCACACTTTGGCAGTATCTGCTGCGGAGATTGATTTGAAGCGATTGCAGGACTGCAAAACTGAAGCACTGCACTGCTAGGGAGCTGTCAGGGCTTGTAGGGAGTTTGGGGCAGAGACCATCCCTCACCCGGTGAATGACCTTTTCTCACACATCAGGGCTTCCTTTCAGCACTCAATGCTCTGCGATCGGGATTATTTGGTTTGTTTTTTCCTTCCACAAGATACAGGCATTTCCTGCATGATGTTTTCTTTCATGAGCTGTTTACACATTTGTCACTTAACTTCCTCCAGCTTGGATGGAGACTTGTAGGTAGCATGTTGATTTTAAAGTTCACACAGGTACATTTATGTTCTCCCTGACATGAGCTTTATACTGCTTTATCTCATATTTATGTAATACGCAAGTCTCAGCTCTCTTTAGTGTAAAGCAGGAAACCAGAAAGGGGAGGATGAAGCTCTGTGTTTTCTAACATGTGCACGCACAAAAAATTCTGTGTGTTTGAAGTGCCTCCTTTCTCTAGAATATTTGCATGCCTTTAAAAGCGGTTGGCACAGTCAGGTGATGGCAAAGGGTGGCTTCATTGAGAAGCAATGGCAATTCAGAATTAGCCCAGGGCATTATGTCCCAAAAAAGAGAAATTCTGTTGCAAAGTGATTTGCTGCTGTTAGGCCAAGTCTGTGTTCCCCTGAAGTCAGTGATTTACCTGCAGTAGATGTGAAGTCTATCACAGACCTGACCAGTTGCCATGTATAAAAAAGAAGCAGTTTCATGTGCCATTTCCAATCATACATTGCTCTAAAATTGTGTCAGATTTAAAATGTTACCCAAAGTATTGTCTGAAGTTGAGTTCTCTTAGAATCTTTCCAGGGGTTTTCCTTTTTCCTTTTTCCTTTTTCCTTTTTCCTTTTCTCTCTCTCTCTCTCTCTCTCTCTCTTTCTCTTTTTGTTTCTCTTTTTCTTTTTGTTTCTCTTTTTCTTTTTGTTTCTCTTTTTGTTTCTCTTCTTTTTGTTTTTCTATGTTTTGCAGTATAGGTGAATGGTTTTGTAATAGCTTTCTCTTATATCTGATTTTCAGGAGGCACAATCAATCAAGAAATTACCTACCTTGATTCACTCTGGATTAGTGGCTGTTTATGGCACAGTTGTTTTGAATCAGATAGTTCTCTTTTTGGGAACAGATGACGGACAGTTACTGAAGGTAAGCCGAGTGTGGCAGTTCTTCCCTTCTCCATCAGCTGCTGCTGTGTTCAAGTGGGTAAACGTTTCCTGGTTTAGGCAGTGTATTATAAACAGATATAATCCCCTGAATCTCTATTGCTTTCATGTTTATTTGTGAAGTAACTGCTGTATTGTTACTCGGAGAGCAAGATAACTGTCAAAAGCAATTACGTACCCTGCTTAAAATTCATGGAAACATTTCATTAAACTGCTAATGCCCACGGTATCAATTTAAGGACTGTGGAGTTCTGTTACTCTGTCTTTTGTTTCCTTTCTCGCTTTGATTTTCCAGTAGAAATATTACATATTGTTTAGATTTTGGGAACATATTTACTTGGTTTTTAGCCTATCTGTGCAATATGAATGGCTGTCCATTAGAGAGAAAAGTCAAGATTCATTTTGCCTTAGCTTCTGAACAGCTAACCTACGCTAGCTTAAATCAATCACTTGGAAGTGAAAGTCATCTTATTTCATTATCAAAGTTTTCAACCATCCAGTCAAATGTCTTTTATGTTTTAATTTTTTTCTGGGTTTTGCAAGATTGTGCATTTCCTGTGTACACTGCAAAGGATGACTTTCATTTTTTGTTTTTATTAAGCAGGCAGTTGGAGAGGAATATAGTAGAGAGTTTGAAAAGCTTTTGCCCATTAGATTTCACTGGGCTTTTGTTAATGAAAAATGAAATTCAGGTCTTGCATTTCTCCTTTAGCACGGTGGAGACCATGAACATGTCTCCCTTGTTTAGTCATGTTTATGGAAAACCTTATATCAATATTGGCGTGCTTATTAACTTGCAAAATAAAGTTTCTCTGGTCTCTTCTGTAGTGGAAAACTCTAGGGTTGGGCAAGGTAAGAAAAAGAAATACTACCTCAGATGGATGCTCACAGAAGCCACAAAGAAACTTCTGTCCTGAAGACAGTTGTCAGTAACTTGCATAGGTTCTTTTTAAGTTATGAGTATCTGGATATTAATTCGTTTGCTGAGGGCTAATGCTTGCTTCTCCATTCATAGGAGTACTTAACACATTATGACTTTGGGATATTGGCATCTCTTCCACATTCAGTTCCCGCGTCAATCAGGAACATACTTGGTGGGAGGGATGTTTCACACAGTAAACCATAGCCAGATTCAGTTCAAAATGTGTCTGGCATGGATTTTGTTGAAATTCTGTTCTGGTGGTCTTTTCCTCCATCTTTCTTCAGTGTGAGAGCCAGTGCAATAGGTGAATTGAATAGGGGCACAGTAAGTCATCTCAGAAGCTCTGGCGTAACTGAAATTAGGCTTTTGTTTACAATTGTGACTGATCAATCAAAGGACTTGTGAATAATTTAATTTCATGTGTTTTAGGCTATTCTTAATGAGGATATGGAATCTAATTGCCCAGAGGTTTTATATGAAATTAAGGAAGAGACCTCCATTTTCCCTAAACTTCGACTTGATCCAGTAGATAATAACTACATCTATCTGTCCTCTGCCAATAAGGTAAGCACAATGTTAAATAAAATAATAAATTTGAATAAACTACTGCTTTAAGGATTTCTGCCACTTTATAAGTGAAGCATCAGTTTCGGTCAGAATTAGACCTTAAATATCCAAAGTATGGTTCTCAACTTTACATCTAATATCTGGTTATGTTTTCTGAGTTTGGGCTGCACTTCTGCAGAGCTCAGAAAAGCTTCCACTGTCATGGTGCTGCCCGCTGTTGCTATGATCCAGCAACACCCTTAATCCCATGCTTATTTTATGTCATTCTGTCGAGAGAGGCTTTGTATCTCTTTTTCCTGAAGGCATCATGCAGACTCAAGCTTGGAGGTAGCAAACAAAACATGTAGACTCTCTGGAGACAGAGTTCCTCTGAATTAGCAATCCAGATACTGGTAGGCCAGGGTTTGCTAGTCTATTATGGAGTTTCTAATGTGGAGAAATTTCTTAATTTGAGAGATGGGTTTAAAGTCTTAGTTCTGCTGAAATCAATGATTAAATTCTTGTCTTCAGTTAGGCATAGACAAAAAAAAAAAAAAAAAGAACAGAACAAAACCACAATCAGAAGTGATTACTGTGTATGCCTAGTGAGCCAAGGAGTTCAGCAGTCGCTGGCAACTACTGCATGTGAGCAAATGCTTCAGAGCTGCATCTCAAGCAGAGAGCGGCACCCAGGAACTGGTGCAGTTGTTGCATCCTGCGACAGGGCAGCATCAACTCAGCAAATTCCATTGTCTCACCAGCAGCGGGGAAGATAGCAGTGAAAACATAAGGGCTGGCTGAACATCTTAGCTGGACAGGATTTCACCCAGCACTTGTTTACTGTCATTTACAATAAAATCACTTTTCCAGCAGTGAACATAGCATTTTAGCCTGCTGTCTGAGAGAGCGGGTAAGTTGGTAGGAGACGTCCTGACTGATATAAACCATCTATCAGAAATGCAGAAGGAATCAACATTTCAGTCAAAAATGTATGTAGGTATTCAAAGTAAAGACTTGAATTTTCTTTAGCTCTGGTAAAAGAGCAAGTTATTAGAGAGGAACAGCAGCTTTTAGGAATAAATACCTCTCTCTGGTCATCTCTTGGAGTTTAAATAAGGCTTCTACACTGTCTTTTTTAGCCTGCTAGTAGTCTATGATGTTGGCTGGTTTCTGAACTGACTATCCCATATACCTTCAGATAAATAGAATTTTACAAGATACGGCTGCAAAAAACAGTAAATATAGTTCTGCAGAAAGCCATGTATCCTTGTTTCTGTTCACAAAATATAGGAACTTTTAATTCTTGCAAATTTGTAAAAAAATGGTTTGAATTAGGAATGTCTTACTAATATTATTAAGATTGTTATTAATAATATTATTTGTATTTGCAATCAGTATTTGTAATCAGCTTTCTCTTTTTCTTTTTCCTATCCTTTTCTGAAAATGGCTGGCTAGGATATTCGAGCTGAATGTACAAGTATAGCTACATACAGTATAGCTACAATTATCTACATTTACTTATTGAAATGGCATTTTCATGCATGCTAAGTAGTTGCATGCGTTTGTTCTAGTGTGCACATGCAGTTACCTGACATGGTGATGCAATCACAGATGCATTTTGTTTTGCGCATGCTTTTTTGGATGCACCTTCATCAATCATTTAAAAATCTCAGTTCTGATGAGAGGAAAACGATGTTCTGCTAAGCAGAACATTATTTGTAAAATATACCTCCTTTCTATTGTTATCTGTAATTCCCTATGCTAATTAGTCTTTCCTGCATTTCTCTGTCCATGCTGGTCTTGTCATTGTCAGAGGAGTTTCATCATATGACGGCAAAATACAGCGTGTGTAAAATAGGCTGCATCTTTCTATCCAAAGGTCTTCTGGCAGAGGGGAGTCCATAAGGAAACTCTCCTGAAGGGATCGTGCTTGGTTGCAGTCAGATTTTTAATGGTAACCCTCAATTTCCATGTTTTTGGAGGCTTTTTTAATTCAGTGTGTTGTGCATTCTTTGGTTTTAGGTGAGAAGAATACCAGTTGCAAATTGTGGTAGATATGTTTCCGAGCAAGAATGCTTATCTGCAAAGGATCCCTACTGTGGGTGGTGTTCTTTGAATCAAAGGTATTTTTTTGTATTTTAGACTTTCATATAAAAGCAATGCATTATTAGTCAGCGTACATTTTGACTGGCTTGGGGCTGTTCACTATCAAGATTATGCCTACTGAATTTTTGTGGAATCAGTCATAGCCATAAATGTGAGACACTTTATTGCCAGGTGAAAGGGAGCTCTGCACCTTACAAAGACCACGTTAACCATCAGATTTTTGACATCTACCTATAAAACATATGGTGGGCTAAAAAGAAATTGCTTTGTTTTTAAAACAGATGTTTTTGCTTTCCAAATTGATTGAGAAATAAAATTGTATACCCATGCTTGAAGCATATTAATAGCTAGAAGCATCTTGCACGTTTTTTGCTCAGTTGTCTTCAGTATTCATAGTTCCTTGCTTTGGAACCACTACCTTCGGTTTAGGCCAGAGGACAATTTCTTTCTAAACACTTCATCCTTGCATTTGAGTCATTAGTTTTGCTGCTTTCTTTGAAGCAGGTTTGAAAGCTGCTGTACATCTTTGGCCTGTACTGGAGAAATTCCTGGGTCATCAAGTCTAGTCTTGGCAATTGCGAGCAACCACATCCTTTAAACCTACTCATAAACTAATCAAGGACCATCCTAAATTTAGACAGGCTTTTTGTCCTCCCTGCCCTGGTTCTATGGCTATCTGAGAGTCTCATTGTTCTGCTGGTTAAAATCTGTCCGCTCATTTTCATCACGTGTGTTCATGGACATGTTACACTCATTTGTTCTGGTGCTCACATCACTTTGGTTTAAATATATTTTCCCCCCTCCCTCACATATCTCCTCAATGTTTTTGTGAAAGCAGTCTCTTCTTTCACTTTCATTTTGGTGTGCTAAAACAGCTAACTTCACTAAGATGCTCCCACATAAGATAGTCCTTTCTTCACTCCACTCCAGTAGTCCTTCTGTGAAGTTTATATATCCTTTTAAAATAAGGATGGCCAGGACCATCACAGTATTCCAGAAGATATTCCATCTGTGCCTTGTTCAATGGTGTTTAATCGGTCTGTCCAGGAAGCACCTTACTGTGTCCTGGGATCACAAACGTCTTTTTCATGACTGCATCACACTGATGGGCTACAGTCATCCATGATCAAATAATGCCCCCAGGTCCTTCTCTTTCTTTGTTTTCTTTCCAACTGATGAGTTTCCAGTCTATAGCACATATGGGTTGTGAGATTTTTATTGCTCTAGGTACATGTTCTTGCACTTTATGCTTTGAAATGTCATCCCATTTCAAGGTTATCCAAGTTTTCCTGCGTGATATTCTTATCCTCCTCTGCATGGTAATGTTCCCAACTTTGTATCATCAGCAGATGTCGACAGTGTAAACCTTCTTTTATGCCAGTTCATCAGGGATTAGAACATTAAATTGAAGTGGTTATAAGATTGTTTTTTTGAGGAATTCCACTAGTAGCCTTCTTTTAGCAGGTTAATACTACCTGTTTTGGTTTGTTTCAATGATAGCGTTATTTTACTGAAGACCTGCTACTTTGTGTTTGCAGAGGTAGTTTTTAGAAGAGAGTAGGTGTTTATTCTGTAATATGTTTTCTTCAAACTTTCTTTTGCCACCTTGTTAGAAACTGTATATGTTACAGTGCTAAGTTTGTCAGGCTTTTAGTTACCTTATTAGGAGGTTGCGAATAACAGTTATTAGTCAGTAAATCCTCTATTTATGAGGGGAAGCAGCAAAAGTTTCCATCTGGTTGAAACAGAAATAATTTACTCTTTGGGAGAAAAAAATGAATTCCTCTAATATGAATTCCATTCAACACCCACATAATTTTTCCCTGTTAAGCACTTGCACTTAAATACTTGGTTGTGTGAAGAGGGGACTCTGAGTGAGGATTTAGAAAAAGAGGAAGACATTTTTTAGCCAGTATTTCCATCAAAGTCCATACATGTCCAGGAAAGCAATATATTCCATAATATTTTTGAGATCAATGATATGTTTTATACTCTTACTTGGAAATAAATTTTCTATTAAATATGCACTTAATTTTTTGAATAAAACTTAACCAGCAGTGTTTCATTTTAAAGACAGCATGAACTCAAATTCAGTATTTTGAATCTGCACATCTTATTGCAAGTGAAAAGAAAATGAAACAAAACGTTTCTACTGCTCCTATTTCTAATCTTTCTTCCATAGGGACAAATACATAAATTTGCCTTTTCAATTACGATCATTCAAAACAATTAGTCATAGCATTGTGTGATTTAATATTTGTAGATTTTCTATAGATGAATCAGATTTACCTGAAGTATGTTGAAATTATTCCAATACAAGGCACTAATGTTTTATATGTATTTTCCATATGGAAATAACATAATATGTCTTAGTTACCTGATGTGACCAGACTTACTTTTGAATTTGGTCAGTGTTTGTGACCTCTGTGGACTTCATTCAGGGGCTGGTACCTTGGAAAAGGAAGCCAAAGCTTTCTCTGAAGCCATATTCTCATTCCATGAGGAAATCAGTATGCTTTAGCAAAAGGCAGAGAGGGTGAACTCAGGAGGATCTGTAGTTAATACAAGATTAGTGAAGCAGAGACTTAAGTAAATATGAATGAGCTGGTACGCATAGGTGTCGCGTTGTCATAATGAAATAAGAGGAACTTGATTCCAATTGTGAAGAGGGATCTTTAGTAGTATAAAGAACTAGCTTGCTGTGAAAGATTAAGAAATCTTGGCTGCTTTTCTCTGTACACGTATCTGTGTATGTCTGAAATCTGATCCTAAGGTTTCGTACCTTATACCTTCATACTTGTATAGGGTCTGATCCAGTTCACCTTGCCAAGACAGCCAGACACCAGAGACTTTCAGCGGCTTTTGCAGCATTGATATTTTTGTTTTCTTAGCAGTGGTCTGAGTCTGTATGTTTATTTTCACAACTATGTGGTTCACAAATGGTATTTATCTGTTATATTCATTCCAGCGTGCTTGCAAACAATATCAATTGTCTAAAAATAAGGATCTAACAAAATAATCTTATCTTTAGGTGAGTGGAATTCGTGTTACTCTTGGCCTGTGGAGGGCAATTGTGAGAATTTACACCAAGGGGCGTCAGATGCTCTACTTCCCCCTTTGCCGCTCTTTGCTACGAAATGACTGTTCTCCATAGCACATTGTTTGAGTGTTAAAGGCCAGATTTTAGAGCAACAAAAGATGCATTTTTCCTGGCATGAAGACAAGCACAACCCCAGGTTCTGTGTGGCATTACTTTTTTTGCCATTAAACTCTTATATTTTTCATTGTAAGTGAGGGAGCCTTGTGTTCCTCAGGCAGTCTAAGGCGGCAAATAACTTTGTCCTAGCACAGTTTTAAATTTTCAGCTTCATAAACCATTTTCTTTTTTAATATTTTAATATTAGTGTCACTGAAATGCATACACTTATTTAGTGCCAAGTATCGCAAGTGTGTTGCCTTGCATCTTCAACATTATGATCCTCAGCCTGTCAGAAACTATAGGGTGTCCCTCTTCCATGTGTCACTGCCAGAGAGAGTTATCTACCTGTACATATCTGAGCATCTGGTTTATGCGCATCTGTTGATGGCAGATCCCCTCCTCGGTGGCTCTAAAACTGTGGTGCTAATGGACCTTTGTGAACTCGGTAAGGTGAAGAGAGAGATAAGTGAGACTGAAATTTGTCCTATTTCAGCTAGTTTGAAATACGTCAAGCAGAGTCCCAATTTATTACAGTATAGTTATGATCTGAATGTATTCAGATGCAAAGCCCCACCAGGTTCTTGTGCAGCAGGAACTCAGTTTCCTGAGTTAGACCACAAAGGAAGCGACCTTGTGCTTAACTGCATTCCAGTTGCCAACATCTTGATCTATGGAGAAGATGGCTTTATAGTTTTCTATGGTTTGTGGGGTTATTTTTGGCATTTTGGAAAGCGGTTATTTTTCTTGAAAGTCGTTCCTGTGTTATTCCTTCTAGAGAGAAAACACATTATTTGTGAAATATGTTCATACAGTGAGCTCCTCGTGAAAAAGGCCCATGCTTTGCAAGAATGTACACATTTCTAGTTCTTAGTGAAGGAATAGTTCATTAAAGCACGTCACTGATCACATGATTGAAGCTATACATGCTTCTACACCTTGTAGAAAAGTGGTATTATTAAAACAATATTAAATGTTCTGTTTATTTATAAATATTCAATCTTAATATTAAAATGCTACAATATATGCAGTTAGCACTTACTTTTCTTTAATTGCCAGCTATATAAACTTACTTGGAGTTGTCTGTGGTTTGTTCATTAACTGTTCACAGCAGACTATTTTAACGACTCACCTTTCAAACTTGGTGATTGTCCATCAAATTTGTATGCCTATGTTCTCTTTTTCTTATCACGTTTTTAATATGTGTAATCTTTGTAGTTGTTGTGTATCCCAGTGTTTTTGATTCTTCCCTAATTTTCTGTTGTGTAGTTTCTTTTTCCTACAATGTGGCATCTATAACATTTTTATTTACTTTGTGCCATCCTACTTCTGAGATGGGTTTTATTCTTGAAGGCAGAGAAATCTATTTTGAACTACCTTTTCAAACCCAGTGTTTTTAACCAAATGCACTGACATAAAAGGGAAAGATTACCAGTCACATCAGTGGAAGCAGAGGAGATGAAGAAGGGCAATGCATCTCATCAACTATACACATTCGTAACATAGCTCTACATCTGAGCTTCACCATCATCTCCTCTTACACTCTTTGAAGAGAACGAGCAGCTTCTGTTGTATGATTCATCTCATTTTTGTATGAATGCCTAAATTAGGTTATGTGAATTGCCTTCTGAAAGAGCATATTTCTCACCATTGAGTGTAGAGGGAACTGGGGGGGTCAGATCTAGAGCTGTACAATGGAGGAATCAAGTTGGGGGTGATGAATTCCATCCCAGGCTACCACATCCAGTTACTGGCCAAGTATCTAATATTTGCTTGAGTCCCATTGACTTAATCAGAACCCTAGAGCATATATCAATGCATTGTAATTTATTTTGATAAGCAGAAGGTTTTATTGGTTGTTTTCCTGAAGCTTTTTGCAGTTGTAACCATATTCCTGTAAAAAATCAATAGTGTTCCTGTAAAAAATCAATGACATTAAATAAGTTGAAGTACGGTGTCTGAAGTCAAAGCCATGATAAGGAGGCTGGTATAATTTTATGTATACTTTTAGGTGCACGTTAAAAGAAAATTGTACGCCTTCAAACAGCATCAAGGGTTGGTATAACATTTCGCATGCACCTGATAAAGATCTGAAAATCCTGCTAAGTTTCCCTGCCAAAAAACAGGTATGTACACCCAGTTTTATGCATGTTTGTTTATTGTGACTTAAAATGTGTCATTTTGTTGCTTATTGCAGCTTCCCTTCTTTTGTCACTGTGTTCCGTATATTAGTCCCTCTTATCTCAACAGTTGGCAGATGTATTGGAAATCCCAGTAAGTTGAATGTGTCAATCAAATAGATGTTCCCTTACTCTCCTGTAAAATGTATCCTGAAGCTATACTTCATGATGTTGAGTCAAAATTTCACTATGCTGACAAAGGCAATGTTTCTGTTATATCGCTGTATCATCTATTTTAATATTTCCATTGACTATATATCAAGTGCATTATGTAAGTTCCGAGCTTTGTAACAAGTTACAAAACCTTTGCCAGGACACGTATGCTAACACAAATGTGTCTTTAAGCGTTTGATATTAGGATTTACTCAGTATCTGTGCAAAGCACGCACAGCCTTGAGTAGTTGATTATCAAGTATTGTGACCGGCCACTTAATCTGCATGCTATTGTTTCTGGTTTCCTGATTGAATGCACTAATGTGATCATATTTGTAAAGCGCTCTCAGCCAGAAACAAAGGATAATTTATTACAAGACAAATTCTGTTTCATAATTAAGTCACTTTGGTTATGGATGTAAATGTTGTTTCTCTGTGATGATTTGTATGTTCTTGCTCAAATATTTTTGAGGTATTATAACAGCATGTAACACTGTTGTAGCAAAATTCTTGTTTTGAAATCCACAATTATCCCAGATTGCTCCTCAGGCATACCTTAACAGATCCATTTGATTTCTGGAAGTAAGCAATGCTGTTCCTTTCAGGACTCTTTCTGTATTGCTTCTTCAGTTGGGAGAGGCCCTCTCCTTTGAGAGGCGACCTAGTGAGTTGTCTGCATCTGCCACAAAAATTTTCATTTTGTACATTTCATAGTTTGTAGTTTTCTGTAAAGATGAGGTGATGACAAGTATTACAAGAGATCTGTTGTATTCTTGATTTTCTTGGTTTATAGGTTGCTGTGGCTCCAAACATAAACAAAGTCCTTACTTCCTGTATGATAAAAATTGTAAAACCTGTTGAAATATTTTATGAAAATGTAGTGCTGAAAGACTCATCCTGTTTCTTCAATCTAACCTCTCCGATGATAACCGATAATGGTATGTTTTACTGTTTTACTCTTTTAGCATTAGGAGTGTATTTACATGGTGCCATTAATCACTGTCTAAGGAAACTTGAGATAGCTGCAATGACAATCAAGCTGGCTGGAGCTATGGAAGCAGTGTTGGTCCAGTGCTCTGCCCTGACAAATTTAGCTCATCTTAACCCTTCTCTCATCTTTAAACAGAATTTGGTTTTGCAAGAAACAGTACTAGCAGAAGTGAGGACAATCTGACTATGAATGTCTGTACAGTAATTAATTAACATTCAATTAACTGTTTCAACCTTAGACACTTGTGAGAAAGGGATTTTCCGATGTAGAGGATTAGCAGAAAAAGACATGGTTTAGGGGCAGTTTGGCTGGTACGTCTTTTTGTGTTTGACTTGATTTCATTCATCTTTCTGAATTACTGCTTGAATAATTTTGCAGTAATTCTTATATTACTTCAGTCACCAGTAGTTCTCAGAATTCAGCCATTTGTACAGAGTGCATGATGGATGTGATCTGTTGTGTGCATCTTATGGGCAACTGCAAGTCTTAGAATGAGGTGGTAATGTCTAGACTTTTTGAGCTGTTCTCTAAGCTTTGGTCTCAAAGATGAGACGATAATGCTTTGCAGTAGAGTCTTATTTGACTAATAGGAAGAAAATGTCCCCCTTGCAATGGTTCAAGGGTCTGCATAGAAGCACAAAGCTTTTTTAATACATGTTGACCTTGTACCTTTTAAAAGTTGCTTATGTTAGAATACAAAAGGGAGTTTTAATCTAAACTGAGGGACAAAGATAGCAAGCTCAAGGGTACCATATGCTCTTAAGTGACTTGAAGAGGAAACAGAAAATTCAAATAAATGCCTGCCTTTATCTTTTCCTAGATAATATAGCCCAAAAGACATGTAATACTCTGCATGAATCTGATTCTTTTATAATACCTTTGTGTAGAGAGAGGAATGAAATGTTAACCAGAACTTAGAATGACCTGTTGTTCTGAAGAGCTCAGTGCTGCAAAGAGCTCTCTCTCTCAGGGACTCTTGCCCCTGAAGGGGGTTCCTTGGAATATTGGCATCTCAGGAGCCTGTCCTGTGGCCTTTGTATGGGAAAAGCTCCTCTGGCATCATACAAGTGTTGTGTGTCGAGTTCCTGTCCAATATTGATTTGGGAATTGAGAAGAAAAGACTTTGTCACTAGCAGGTGGTGGCTAGGGTTATATCCATGACTATTCTGGTCTATTAAGCTCTCTTTGGTAAACACTATTAGTGGATTTTTCAGAAGGACAATAAAAAATGTCCTTTATTGACCCAGTCCCAAAAGCCATGTTTTCTTATAATTATGGAACACATTGTTTTGGTTCTGTCTCTTCTTGGACTAAGGCTTTCTCTTACTCCATTAGCAGATTTTCAGAGTGTAGTGTTACAGAAGCTAGCTGACCTTGCCTGTGCTTTGTGCCAGAGATGAGCCCTTTGATGTTATTAACCAGAAAGCTGTGAGCGTAGCTTGTGTCTGCAAGTATGACTGGCATTCACATGCTCCTACGAGCCAAGATATATTAGTGGATGATGCAATTGTGGAAGTTATGTTGACTGTTTGTGGTACCTCATGTAAAGGGACCTCAGTCTCACAAAAAGATGGACTTGCAAAGCTCCTTCAGCTATCATTTCTGGAAAAAAATGTTTTGAAAACATTTGAAAATGGCTCACTGCAGCCTGGTGCATTTTGAAAGGTCAAGCCCAGGCCATACAGAAAATAATAGGTTCCATTACTTTCAACACAGACAAATTCAGGAAACCATATTTGACAGTGTTGTTTTTAAAGTATTCATACAAACTTATAAGAGAAGACAAGCTCTGCCAGAAGCAGATAAATTCCTTACTTTTACTTATGACTCCTAGTAAAATACTAGGAGTATTCAGTAGCTCATGGCTTGAGACCCTTTCATATCATGACCTAGCCAAGTGATTTAGGCAATTTTGTCCCCAACATGTCAGATTTCTGCAGATACGTAGATTTCTGGTGATGCAAAGAGGTGCTTGGTGAAGGATTTCAGAATGTCTATGTGTGCTCATCCACATCTTCAAGCATTAAAACACCTTGAAAAATCAGACTCTTTGCTATCTCTTTAGTAAGACGTTTAAGTATATGAACAGTCTCAAGGGCTGTTTCTAACAAGCCACGCAGGTGACCTTTTCAGTGAGCACCCAAGTGCCATGCTGACGTGTGGAGCTAGGAAATACTTCTGGTTTAACAGTGTAGATGTAGCGAAAGCTGGGTTTCATCTGAACAAGCCAGCTTGTGATAAAGACAAATCTTCCTCTACCTTTGCAAGGTAGGTTTACTTTAAATCTGTGTAACTTTCCCGGATTAAAAAGCTATCTGCTTTCTAGCGTAGAGAAGCCAGAAGAGTCTGCACGCCTGGGTTTCATTTGATCTTGGACAGTCATTCATTTCACAGACGTACACATCTGCAGGCACACAGATAAAAGGGACCATGGC
This sequence comes from Podiceps cristatus, assembly GCA_000699545.1. NCBI lineage: Eukaryota > Metazoa > Chordata > Aves > Podicipediformes > Podicipedidae > Podiceps > Podiceps cristatus. Next base: position 17,575 of record JMFS01140038.1, on the reverse strand, counting down.
TTAAGTGGTATATATCTGACTCTACTTTTCGATGTGGTATTCTGCTTATGGGAGAAGATACTCTTTCATTCCACAGCTGCCAGTGAATTGTCGGTATAGTAATTGCTAGCTGAAATAATGGCAAATTGACTCATGCAATCATAAAAGATTTAAATAGGATGAAAATTGCTACTGCATAGATTACAAAAGAAGACTCTGAAACCAAGTCTCTGAGACAGAAAGAGAGAGAAGTACGGTATGTTGGGGTCTCTTGCACCAGAACAGTCTGTTGTGTTAGAAGGCGTGAAATCGGGTCTGGCTGTGCCACAGTATAACACTGTGTGCTCTTCAGCAGATGATTTTATGTCCCGCTCTGTGGTAGTGTTTCCTTATCTGTATCCTGACAATAACATTACTTTTGTATGTCATGCAGTGGTGGCGTGAAGTTTAATTAATGAGTGTGTATAAAGCCTTGGAGTAACTCAGCTGAAGAGTTGGAAGGACAAAATCAAGTTATTTTTATCAGTCAAAAGCATTAGTGAATGTGTATATGAGAAAAAGTGCATACCATGTAGAGAACAGCTGAAGGCACATGAGCTTTCAACTCAATTATTTTTTTACTGGTATTTCTTGTAATATCCAACATATGTCTAACAGTTGCATTTTTCCAGATTGTTTAGTTCTCCAAGCATCGCTGTCTTCAAGCTCTTGGAATATCACACAAACATTTTGGTTGAAAAAGTAAGAGCCTGGTTCCTATTAAAGTTCATTGAGGTGTTTTTTTTTTTGGGTGGGGAGGGGGGTAGGGGAAGGGGGCTGAAGTATGATCTCTTTTGGTTTTTTTGGTATTTATTAAGGAAATACGTTTCATTAAAGAAAGTCAGATCCCTTTTCTTGGCCCATTTCCTCCTTCTCTTCTTTTTTTTTTTTTTTTATTGTCCTTAGATAGCTACTTTTCCTGATGACTCTCTTATTTAACAGGACCCTGGCAGCTAGCTGTAGGAGAGTCATTACAATGACTGAATTTATGACAAGTGTCTGAAGAGATAATAAAGAATGTCACAATGACGTTAAAATCCCTTTTTTGTCCTTGTGAAAAAGGTGGGCACCTGGTACTCAGGATAAGACCTAGATCAGAAGAGTCAAGAGATTCTGTAAAAGTCACTTTATGTAGCTGGTTTTTAATAGAGCCAGATGCAATTTAAATATGGTTCATGGGTAACATGAATACAATTAAACCAGACGGTAACATCTAATCTGCTAATAGCAATAATACCTATTGTTCTGTACACGTTATTTTTCAGACCCACACTCTTTGTTGAGAGCTTGCAGTAGAAAGCATTTGTGCCCAGTACATGGCCTAACCCTTTATGGTTAAAACATGGTTGTTAAAACTTAGAAAGATCTGGCTAACCTATGCTGTAGGTAACTACAGTGTTCCTGTTCAGAATGCTTCTCCCCTATACAAAGAGGCTAATTCATAGGCACCTTTTTGGGAAGTGGCACATCACTTCCCTGTCCCTGGAGCCACACAGGGAAGGAGCTGCCTTTCTCTAAATCAGAGCATTTCTCAGCATGCGTGGAGAGGGCCTGTGCCGCTCTTGGCACTCCTCCATGCTGATTGATGCGTTGCAAAGCAAGACAGGGACAAACTAGTCTCCAAAAGGTACATTTTTTGGTAGGGGAAGGCAATAGCAAACTAGCAATACTTGCTAGCACTGCACACAGAGAACAGAAGTTCAGGCAAGCTGTGAGAGAATCAGTGATGGTTTTCTGCCCTTTTCTAGTTAAAAAGTACTATCTGGCCACTGGAAAAAAAAACACAGCAAAATGAAACCCAAAGTGTTCTGTCTGCTTCGTGCTTTTTGGAAATTCATGAGTCTCAGCATCTCAACACAGATAGTATTTCGTACTAAATTTGCACAACAGAACAATAGGCTTGGAGAATAAATGCAGGTTGTGTGTTTTATGCATTTCATTACATGTTTGCCAGGTTGTTCTCTTGGGTTTATGCTTTTTTTTTTTTTTTTTTGTCACTTGAAATTTCTCATTCATGACTGAATCTAGATTGACTTCCTGTGTCTTACAAACACTCTGTTTTCTGTCTTACCAGCTGCTCACAATGTATACACAAGGGTGAGTGTGCCAGCTGTAAATGGACACATGTCTCTCCTGCCACCACCTGCCAGGTGAAGTTTGTTGGGGAGGACTGGAATCCCTTGTGATGCCTTTTCCTTGTATGTTTTACATCTGATCAGTAATCTGTCTCTTCTTTATCCTGACATGGAGAAATGCTGATTTTTTTTTTCAGGATAGTTGTAATGCCACTGCTTCCAAGGAGATCGCCACTGCGCAGAAAACAGAGGTTAGTTGGCATTTTAAGATTGGCATTATTGAGGTACTGTGGGTTGGGAGAGAAATTTATTTAAAATGAGAGGATTTTGCAGGAAGAATAGAGGTATGGATGAGGAGCAGTCAATTGGTTACATAGAAAGGTAATGCAAAACTTGGATCGATACTGTTTTTCTTAGTGTTTTGTTGGTGCTTAATGGTACCAACAACAGTTTGCATTTCAGATCCAGGCATTGAGGCCGTAAGCACTGCAATAGTCATGTGCCTGCCTACAGATGCAGTATTTACAATATTGCTTTAAATGCCAAAGTCCCTGTATGCTGTATGTAGGCACTCCACAGGAGCCAGCATGCTGAGGGCTGGGACGTGTTAACGTTTGGACTCGATGACCTTAAGGGTCTTTTCCAACCTTGACAATTCTATGATTCTGTGATTCTATGTAAGCCGACCAACAAGGAAAAAAAAACCCAAACAAACAAAAACCCAAAAAAACCCCCAAAACAAAGGGGAGCATCTCGGACTTAATCTCTTACCTAAACGTAAATGCGTCTTAAAGTTCTGCTGTCACAGACAGCTCTGTGAAACTAGATTTCAGAGTCTCAAACCTCTTCCTCATTTTACGCAGCCGGATCACAGCTTCTCCTGAAACATAGCTGCCAGGGAAGCAGAAGGAAGGGAAGGATGTGCCACCCAGTTTCTACATAACAGACAAGTGGCTAGAGGATTGCATCCAGGAACTGAAATCCCTGGGTGTTAGTAAATCCCTGGTTCACACTTTCAGAAAAATTTTCCTTGCTTCCAGGCTGTAGACAAAAACGGAGATGGAGCTACTCTCCATCCATCCTGCTCAAGCTGGATCACTGGAAAGGAAGGAGTGTCACTGGTGCCAAAGTGCCTTCTGAATCTGGTTCTTGAGTTCTCTATTGAAATCATATAGACTGTATGTGAGCATACAGTCTATACGATCTGCCTTGTAGGCCAGCCCATTAACCACAAGGTTATCCCTTCATTCTTTATAGTGCCAAAATGGTTTTATTTTCTCATAAAACTGAGCAATCTTGTCATCAGTGGTTGCTTATGACATGCGGGTGTTAGAAAAGAAATGAGTAGTGAAGAGGAATTTGACTGATGAGTAAGTACATAGAGGTTTGCTGCCTACATTTTAGTTTCTGCATTTCTGTGAGTGATAGCACTGTTGGTATAAGTAGCAACTGTGTTCTTATCTCTAAATGTTTTGTTAGAACTACCCAAAGTTTTACTTCTGAAGACAGGAATTACCTCTTAAATTCAGCTGTTCAGCTGAGGTTTCTTAAACAAAATAACAAAATCCATTTTGGTTTTCACAGAGATGAGTGGGATTGTAATACTTGTGCTTCTGAGCATTAATATTCTGGATTTGGTCTGCATATAAAGCATTACGTCTGGTGAAAGAACAGACGAAATTCTTCTTTGCTCTGCTTCCAAGTGCATTAATTTGACAGTGGTAAATAGTTGGAATTGCCTGGGAGATGGCTTTCTTCCACACGCCTTATCTTGGAAAGACAGTGATGGACAAGGCAGTGAAAGCACTAGAGGCAATCCAAAGGCAGATGTTTATTTAGAAGTGATTGATCCATTCAGAGGGCTTGAAATTGCATTTGAAATCCTGCTCTCCTTTGACTGCTGGTGCTTTAAGGAGAACATACTGGAGAGCTGAGAAAGAGGATTTGTGTTTTCCCACAACCCCATTTAGATTAATACACTTCTCTTTCGGTGGCAGCCCCAGCCCTCCTCCTGTCTCCAGCTGCTGGTTTCCATGCAGGCACCTTCCCCCTCCCTGCGCCAGAGCAGCAGTTGGAGTGGTCGTGTGTGTTGGCTTGGCTGGGGAATGGATTTGGCTGGAAATAACCGCTTTTTCATCTGGGCCAGTTCCCTGATCCAGTTCTTCGCGTGGCCTTGGGGCCCCGTGCTGGCACCACAGGAGGGGCTGTGCTGGAGCGGGGACCAGCTCCCCGGGGTGGCAGAGGCTGCTTAACCTGGGCCGCTGCCAGATCTCTGGCTGGAACCTGCAGCCATGCTAACCACAGTGCGGCCTGCCACTGTTTACGCCGCCCCAGGGAAGCGTTAGGCTGTCCGAGGGGCGAGGGCTGCAGCTCAGAAATGTGGAGCTTGATTGAAGTTGACAGGCCTGTGCTGATTTACATTACCTGAGGACCTGGCGCACGCTTTCTGTATGTCTCTCCGCACATTTACGCTGCTTTCATCGTGTGCCTCGCAACTAGTGATTTTTATAAACATCCTGCTGCCTCTCCGCTGTCTCCCTTTCCCTCCTGCTCTGCTGCCGGGCGTCTCTCCGCCTGGTGCACAGCGACCGGAAGGTCAGCAGCTCTCCGGCGCTGGGGAGAGGAGCACCACAGACCCCAGCAAGGACGCTCGGTCCCTCCCGCATTCAGCGAGGAAGCGCACGTGGGTTGTGCTGCGGCTGAGGAAAGCGTCATGGACCGTGGTGGTCAAGCCGGGAAGCAGGCTCTCGAGTAGCCGAGGCCAGCTTGCCTCAGCGCTGCGAGTGGCTGTGCTGACGCCGTGAGCCCGAGGCAGGACACGGCGAAGGTGTCGGTGTTGTGTAGCCACAGGAAAGGTGTGATTTCAGGGGAGGCTGAAACTGCCAGAGTGGATCATTCTTGTTGCCATTTCTTCTTGGCGTGAGAAAAAAAACAGGTCAAGCTAAGCTGAAGCAGCCCGTGGTGTGCGGCGCCTGGCCTCAGCGTGAGCCCTGAAGCGCCACAGCACCTCTGGTCAGGGGATGCCTCGTGTTTCCCGCTGTGGGGCTTGGTGAGGGGGGATCTCCCTGCGTTTGTGTGATACTGAGTTATTCCTGTGCTTCAGGGCTCTCTGCTGGCTGCCAGTGAGAGCCCCGAAGCAGTTTTTTACTCCTCTCTGTAGTATTTGGCTTTGGGATTTGTGTGAGGATACTGACTGTGTGCTGGAGGCTGGGCACAAGCAGAGGGATGGGACGTGGGTGGAGTAAAACACTGGTGCTTCGCTGGCTTTAAACTCTCCAATTTCTTGCTCACATACCAAGGGTTAAACTGATCCCCAGGTCAGCGTGGGAATGAATTTTCCCTCTCAGGCTGTTTGTCTGGGGTTTCCTTTGCCCTCCTCCATTATCCATACCAGAGGTCATCTTGGAGGCCCTTTTGCAGCCCCAGCCTTTGCACTCTCTTGCCCTTTCCTGAGGCACAAGTTGCAGCTTTTGATCAGTTGTGACAGGTCTCACATGTGCCCCAGAGCGCTGTGGCAATCAGTGGGGACAAGGTAGCATGTGGGGACAACGTGCCGGGGACCTTTCTGAAATGGGCAAATGCGGTGTTTGCAGTGGATGGCGATGTGGCCCCGGTGGTCCTCCCTCTCAGGCCCGGAGGCTTGGTGCTGCTCTGGGTGCCTGAAAAGATGAGAGGGGAGACAAAAACCCCGTCGAAAGGACTTTCCTAGAGGTTTTGCACCATCACCTTTCTCAGGGTCAGGAGGCTGAACTGCTCAGTGGATATGTCCGCAACAGCAATCAGCATAATTACAATACTCTAAAAACTCACTTTAAACTAGGTTTATAGGCACTCTAAAAGAAAGCTAGAAATCCTTTGCCTGAGAAGGTCCCAAACAGTTTGTGGTTTCACATGTGTTTTTTCCTTGCTGTTTCTGAATGTTTTCAGTTTGTTGTCTGAAAGATACAGAGAGGAAACTGTCAGTGTGATTATAAAACTGGGGAAGCAGCAAAACTGATTAAACATGAGACACTGTCAAATACATCAAGTAAATACACTAGGGAAAAAAAATATCTCTTCTTGCTTGGTAGTGTTAGTAAGTTAGAATAAATAAATATAAAGATATACAAAGAAAAGCACAGTTTAAAAATTGGACACATTTCTGCAAGACTGTGACAGCATGAGAGGCAAACTAACATTCTTCTTAAATGCTGGAAAATAGATTTGTAAACTTTCTAGCATCAAAATGGGATACCAAAAAATCCCCACAGTTGCATTGTACCTTTAGCTAAGATTATGACTTTGAAAAGACTTTCTAGTAAAGCTAATTCTGGGGCTCTTTCTCAACTTTTCATTCTAGAATTTGACCTTGCTTCCCCTTTTCAGGTCATGAGAGATGCCTTCATTTGTTTCTCTGACTTCTCATAGTGACAGCACCATGGGTTTTGTCTTGCGCTGTTTCTTAGTTCTTCAAGGGTCCCAAAAAATGTGTCATTTCAAGCTGGATTTTTATGATACTTACCTTCCAGTATGTCAGATTATGATTCCTTTGGACAAGGTAAATTGAAATATAAAATATGTAGGTAAAAACAGTTAGCTTGAAAAGACGTTGATTGACAGTACTTCCCAGAATCAAGCTTAACAAGATTTGAAATTAATAACAAAAACGTATTCCAGTGCCATAAAACCCACATTCCTGAGTGGTGGTGGTTTTTGCAGCTGTTGTGTAACTGTTTAGCCTTTTTATAACCAGATTTTACTTTGCTTTGTTTTCTAATAGCATATCAGCATTCATTCCATTGAACCTTTGTGGATTTCTACATTAGGCAAAAGTGAAATAACAGTCAAAGGAGAAAACTTCACACGTGCATCAGGCATAAAACTAATACTGACTGGAATCACTGGCTGTAAACCAGACATGTGAGTCAAGTTCTCAAAAATAATACTGTTTACTTTGCATGGTGAAAATTATGCCTGTTTTGCCCTGGCAAGAGTTGCGTGAACAGTTGTCACGGACCTCTCCTCAGCAGTGGAGGGGATGCTCTGCACTCATTTAGTTATACTTCCACTTCAAATTCCCGAAGGATGGAAATGAATTTGGTGTTTGGGTGCAATGCAAGGAATGGGTGGGTAGGTGGGCAGCTCTCAGCAGTAGTTAGGACAGTTCTGTACCTCTGGCCCGCTATGCCTTGCAGCAGGCAACAAGAAGTTAGGTCTCAAGAAAGCCTCAGCTTTTGTTTGACTCCTCTGCTTCAGAATATCCCCCATATGTTCTACGATTCTGCTAGTGAAAGCACATACACCATGCCAGGGAAGGGAATCTCTCATGCAACAGCATGTACTTTTGTCTGTTGATGATTACACAGTGTAACCCCCCTAGATAATTAGGCTATCTTATTCTGAATCAGTCATTTCAGGTGCAGCTGCAATGACTGCCTGTGATTATCAAGCCCATTTCACACAGCTAGCACTTGAAAAAATACTCATATTGTATAGTTCAATTTTTAGTTCAACCATGAATTTCTTGGGGACTACAGAAAACAAAAGGAGAGAAGGATGCAGAGAGAGAAAGGAGGGAGGGAGAAGTAGAGACAAAGGGGAAGGAGAGAAAGGGAAGAAGGAGGGAAAGGGAAAAAGGAGGGTGAAAGAGGGAATTTTTTTTAGAGAAAAAGAAGAAAGAAAAGGAAACTGAAGATTCTCATCCTTGACTAGCTAATGTGTTGGTAGCACAGAAAAGTACACAGCGAAGTGCACAGTTTACACAGCAAAATCACACACTGCATTCTATAGCCTCATCCCAAGGCCATAAGACCAATATCTGTACCATCTTCTGTGATTATTTTGACACATAGCAACTTCATTCAAAAGATGCCCTACTTTGTCTTTTCAACTCCCTGCCCTCTCCTTCCCCTTCCATCTGGCAGCTCACAGAGAGATCCATCCCGCTTCTCTCCTCATCTTTTGCTTAGGGTTATAGGCTTTGTGTAGTAGTACCAATGAGTGGCATAGTGGCATCTGTGTTTCAGCATTTGACTCTTTTCTTTCTCCTCCAGCATTAAAGTTAGAAATGTGCTAAACGATACACAAATGACGTTTGCTCTCCCACCAACACGTAAAGAGGCAAAAAGTATATGTATACAGGCTAATGGGAAAAAGTGTTCACCACCAATGACCCTGCATTATGTTTCAGTGCCGTCATGTTTTGGAATCACACCAAATACCTCCTGGATCAGGTAAAATTTGTCTTTCCATACTTTCTACGTATTTATTAAAATGTAGTCCCACTGAGCTGATATGAACCTCCTTCCTTGACCAGACTGCAGCCGATGTAAATTTGGATGACTGCTGTACCCTGTTGTGGAGGATGAGTTTATGCTTGTGAACCGATTTAACTTTTAACATGCAGATAGGGCCATGATGGCTGCAAGATGGGTTCTGTGTTCTGCAGGATTCTGTAACCTCCTTCCTACCCATCCCAGGTCTTCTCTGTAGTAGTCAAAAATAGTCTCTTCATACCAAAGCTAAATCCAAAATATGGGTAGCATGCGTGAATTCAAACTCTGGTTAATTTTGATTTCTTGATACACCCTTCACTTCTGAACAGTGTAAAGTATGAGTGAATTGGAAATGAAGTGAAAATAATCGCCACCACAGTGATAAACGCAGACTTGCTTTAGGACTGGGTTCCCTAAAGACAAAAGAGCCCTTTTCAAGGCTCTGCTGTGTTCTGCAGGAGACTCACAGCTCTGGTGAAAGACTTACAGGGTGGTTTTAAGATATTTGCAGGCTCAGCTTTCCACCTGTCCCTCTGCCTGCACAGTTTTTACCCGCTTTCACGTTCTTAATCTGATATCTTGGCATCAGGCACTGGCAAGTGTGGATTTGAGGCAATAAGTTGGGCTGTCAGCTGCAGCAGCTGAGCAGCTAGGATGCATGCCCTCATCTCCAGGTGAGGGGCAGCTCAGGCAGCTGGAAATTAATAATACCTTAAACCACTCCAACTGTGTTCAGCAGAGATTGTGAGCCAGAACCCTCAGACACAAGCACCATTGTGTGTGCTGAGACAGATGGTCTGAACACTGCCGAGAATGTTTCCTGTGAGGTGCCTGGCACCATTGCTTCGTCCTGAAGAAGGCAAGAATTAAGCACGGGCAAGGCTGCTCTGAGGCAGCAAAATACTGTGATGTTCTCTCTTCAAGGCAGAATATTAAATCACAGTCTAGTTCTTTGGCTGTATGAATAGAAAACAAGGTGGAGAGTCCCTGAAAAGAAGTATGCATGTGTATGCTATCAAGTCATTTGGTTTTGAGGTAGCAAAAGCATTTACCATTACATTATGAGGAAAGAATGGAAGTACACTGTGTAGCTGAAATTATCTTGTCCGGCAGTTTGACTTTATTACACTGGCTGCTGCCAAAGCAAAATGCATGAGTAGTTTATTCATGGCTGAAGCCTTACTGCAGGACATATCTGTGGGAAAACAGATCATATTTACCTTCCCCCTCCCCCCTTTTTTTTTTTTTTTACAGTGGTGGTCGCAAAATTACTACGATTGGTAGAAATTTTCATGTGGTGGACAGTGTGATTATTTCAGATGACCAGAGATCAAACCTCACTGTAAGTCTTAATTTCCTTTCCAATATCAAATAGACGCCTCTTAAAGGGTTAGGTTTTATTCCTAAGATTTCAGGACGATCTCAATATTTTTCAAACACCTGCAGACACACATCAGTCACCCTACTGAAATAAATATGACTGCTTGTAGGATAACAGTTGCACACATTCTCAGGACAGGGTGATGGATACACATAAGCTACTCTCCTGCATAATTCCCTGAGCCTTTTTTCTATGCTGTAGAGGCTTGCTCCAAATTCATCTTTTTTGAGCCTCCCCAGCCTCCATATGTTGGCGGAGGGGGTGGTGCATTTTTCTCAGGCTTTGTGTTGAGAACCCAAATGGTGCCACTGCCTCAGCAAGGGACGAGCGACTGGGACAAAACCCTTCTTCCAAGGCTGTAAGAAGGTGGGCTCCCTGTCGCCTCCTGGCTTTGCAGCCCAGAGACCGGAGAACAGCAGGACCACCCCATGGCGTATCCTGTGGGGTGACTGTAGCAGCTCCCCTCTATCAGGAGTTAAGCTGGGGAGAGCCAATGCCCAGGAGTGATGGAGAGCTCGTCCTGCTCTTCTCTTGACACCTGCATTGAGGGGAAGGAAGGAAGGAGAAATCACTGTCACTATTCCTGTCTCACTGCAGGAAATAGCTGCCTTAGCAGTGTGCAATCAGCCTTAAAGCAGCATGCAGAGCGTGTGATAAATGTGCTTAAAGGTAGACACGGGCTCAACACAGAAACTTGCCTAGGCGATCTGCATGCAGCCCTGATCGCAGGGAAGAGGTTTAGCAGGTATCTGTGTGAAGTCAGGAAGATGTTAAAATGATTTTGAGTGCCTTTGTTTGTAATTGTACCCACTGTTGAGTACTTAATGACTGTTACAGCTTTGCTATTGCATTTCTAGGTCTCTAGGTGTCCTGGAAATCAATCGGAATATCATTACTTAACGCCAAGCCTGAGCCATGCAACAGAAGGCAAAGTTGTGGATATGATGTTAAAAGTGGAAACTACCTTTATACCATGTGTCAAATTACACTATCACCCTGACCCAGTCTTCATTAACTACCAGCTACACACTGAGCTGGATCCTGATCTGGAATTAAAAATATATGTAAGTTTGAAAGTAATAAACTACAATTCCTTATTTAAAATAGTTATTTGGGATCATTTTATTTCTTACTGTATTTAGTGACTGTTTATTGTTTTCATTTTTTTTTCTTTCTCTAGAAAGAAAATGACAACTTGAATATTTCTAAAACTGAGGTAGAAGTTTATCTGTTGTACATGAATGGTGCACAGACCAAAAAGATATGGTTCAGCATCCAAAATATTACCAAAAAACCAGATCGTAGCACCATACTGTGCAAATTCAAAAGGGACGGAACAGACAAGATTGACTTTTCCACAGTGAAAGTTTTTGTAAGTAGAATTCTCTTTTGTTGCAATTTAATGATGCTAGAATGTTTGTGCAGATGTAGTAAAATGTAGCATTAATGCTCTGGTCATGAATGCTCTTTATGGAGGGAGGAACTGGATGTATTTTTTGTTCTCCTGGTACTCGGTAGTCCCGTTATCTTCCTCATGTGTAAGCGTGCTGGCCTAGCTTAGGTACCACGAACAGTACCGAGTGCATTTTCTGCCTGGTTGCTGCCGTAGTGTCAGAGGTGGGCTTTGCAGTCCAAACTGAGCTCCCTGCTGCTGAGCTGCAGGAGAGCCGTAGCTTGTCGGACCTCTGGCTGCAGCACAGACAGCACCGATAAAGCATCACTGGCTCCAGGAGAACACCCCTTAGATCTTAGATCTGTAAGCAATTTGCTGCTGCATTGTGGCGGTGAGGAAAAGGATTGTGTCCTCCCCTTCGCATTTTCCTACTAAAGTAGATAAGGATCTTGAACAGTGCCTAGGGATCACCACTGAGACAGGAGAGAAGGCATTTCTGCCTGAAAAAGGGGGTGAAATTCAGTGTGCACCAAAATGCTATGAAGGAGGCCAAAATGCTGTGAACATATGGCACAAAGCCAACCCCAAATATAAGAACATTAGCATAGATATCAGAGCTAAATGGCAGCTTAAGATATTTGCTTCATGAATAAGATGAAAATATGAATTCTTTAAAAAGCAATCATCACCATTTATGAGGGAGAAAAATGATGCCAGACTCTCATTGCAGTGTATGGTGGTATAAAACTGAAATAACTCTATTGACTTCAAGGCATATGGCTCATAGTAAAGATTAACGAAGCTATTCTCTATTTCATATCACTGTTAACTGATCCCCCATCTGTGGATTCTGCCGTCTGAGCCAGTTATGGCATGGAAAAGCCTTTCTGAGATTGGTGTTACATTTAAATATTAACATTGCCTTGCAGTATCACATGCTCATCCTGCAAGCTTCATAGGAGTGACTGTCATAGAAAGGTCACCACTTTGCTAAGGCAAATCAAATGCAATAGCTATAATGTAACATTTCACTTCTGTTACCTTAAAAAATATTTTTGCCAACCTCAAGAAAAATGTGAAAGTGGGAAATCATCATGTGTGTTTTCGATCTTAGAAATAAATCATCATAGAAGAAGTAGGGCCACTCTGAAGAAAGAATAAGCTGGCTATAAAAGATAGGTATGACCCAGGAATAAATGTAATTCTTGCTTTAGTTTTCAGGAAGAAAGAGGATATTGAGTTTGGGGTCAAAGACAGGATGATCAGTTTGAATGGAGGTGTTAAAGAAGAAAATGCCATTCGTGTGACAGAAGCAAGATTCAGATAGATCAAGGGGCTCAAGGCAGCTGGAACAGGATCATTCCCATCACAGCACTGAGAAAGAACTGGCACATGATATTGTAGGCTTAGTAGGAAAGACTTGGAAGACTTTAAATAAAACTGTATAGTCAGGAGAGGTACTGTATAACTAGGGAGCAGCAAACATAAAACCAGTATTTAAAAGAAAAAAACAAACAAACAAACAAAAAAACCCCACCCACCAACTAGGCAAATGGAAGCTTGCTGATTTAATCCTAGTTCTGTGTAAAGATTTATAATGTGTTTTGAATGAGGGACTCATGAAAGACCTGGAGGTAAATGGAAAATGGGATAATTGCCAACTTCTTTTTAATAAAATCAGATTTTGCTAGATATTTTTATTTGGTAAGATGAGTGATTTCCTCAGCAACAAAAAAGCGGTAGATCACATGTGCATGGAAGTCATTCAGTAAACTACTTAACATGGTGATTATGAAGATGCTAGGGATTAGAAAAACTGGATGCTGTGTATGGGGAGCTGACTCTGGGCAATGTTGATTTTCATACAGATTGTTTAATATCACTAGTGACTTGAACAGAAAAATAAGGCATACATTAATGACATTTGCTGATGACATAAACCTCAGAGGCATTACCAGTCGAGAGGAGGTTTTATAATGTCATGAAGAAAGAATGAAATGAATTTAGGAATAGGAATCGGATAAATTCAGATGTAACTTATTTAGTCTGTGATTCATAAGCAAGATAAATAAAAGAGGAAAGAAATGCGTCCACTGAATAGGAAGGTTATGGTGAAGATTAAAGGTAATCTAAATATGAACATAAAATTAAATGAATACTTTGTCTCAGTTTTCAGTAAGAGCAATGAGTAACAGAGATTTCTGCCTTGGGAATGCTTTGGTTGCACATGGCAAGTGGAGAAAGTCAGGTGTACTCGTCACAGTATGATTAATTTAGCCACCAATGCATTTAAGCCTTGGAAAAGGCAAATGTAATCCTAGGAAGGGTCAGACTGAAAATACTTTGTATAGGAACTGTGAAAACATATAAACAACTGAGGAAAAAATAACATTTGATGGAGGAAATAGGTCTGCTTTGTCTTCTGTTCTTTGTAGCCTCAGAAATACGAAGGCTGTGTCCTTCCTGCCCTGCAGGGTTTCTTCTCTTGCTCCTGTCCATGTACCTGCAATGTGACTATCCAGTTGGCAGTCTCCAGCTGCCCTGGCTGCTCACCTCCTGTGGCAAGCCAGTGACTGAAGTCACCAGATCTCTGCCTGCCCTGCTGTAACCCAAAACAATTTCAACCCAACTCTCCTTTTCAATTATCTCAGGCTCATTTCTGTCCCTGGCACTTGGTGGTATTCTTTTTCTGTGTCAAAGCATATTTTTGCTTCTAGTCTGTTTATAAACTCAGCTACCCTTTATTTACGTGTTTTCATAGTCCTCTTTGAGATCCTCCTTTGTGAAGTTTCTTCTGCCATAATTATTGGTGGTGAATGCCTCGGTTGGCATCTGGCAGACTTCAGCACTTTCATGTATTCCTAAGAATTAATGCCCATCCTGTCTTTGACAAGCCCAGTGGCTGTTGGGGGATGTTGTACATGTATTGTATGTCATATTTGTTCTTAAGTGGACCTTCAGGAACGCCCTACATCTTACATAAAGAGGTTGAAACTTCTGCAGAGAAATAGGGAAGAGGGCTGTTGGCCCCATGTCTATCAAAAATGTTACTTCCTTCATTATCAGTTTATGTCTTACCTTGCTTTTCTGCTCAGCACACTGAGAGCAAAGGAATGTTTTTAACTATCAACATGTGCCTCCCTCACTTCAAAGTGCCAGAACATTTAGCAAAAGTTCTGAAGTACATGAGCCAGTTGGCCAGCTGGAAGCCAGATCCTGCCCTTCATTTGAGGGCTCTTGTCTTCACTGAGAGCAATGGCAAAATTTGGTGCTTCATGAGGACCTCCAGATTTTTCTCTTGTCACTGCTTTGTTATCCTGCTTACACATCAAATACAGTAAAAGTTAGTTTGTGGTGTTTCACATATGTTTTCCCAAATTGCTGCCATCTTCCCAATAATCTGGAGAACCAGGGTCCTTCATGTGCCTTAAATATATATGTATATTTTATACATTAAATGTCATTTTAAGCACTGAAATAATACCTGTCCTCTATTAACGCATACATTATTTTTCTTCAGGTCAAATTAGGAAATTTTGAGCATGAAGTCAAACCAACATCATCACACATATATTTATATGTTCTTATTTTGCTACCTATTGTAGTGGGTGTCATTATAGGTAAGTACAATAATGTGTTTTCAGTTTTTGATTTGCTGAAGGCGATAGTCACGGCACATAAACACACAGGCATGCACACATACACTTTAGGACTGTCACAAACAATCTTTTCCCCTGTTCCTGGTAAGAGTGGACAAAGTTAACTATGATCTCGTGGTGAAGTCGCTCTTGTCAGACTACAGCATGTTAGGAGACAGTACTTTTGGCTGTTCTGCTGGGATTACTTGCCATCATTTAGTGAGGCAAGACATAGGACTGCTGTCCTTGTGTCACAACTTGGGCCCTTCCAGCTGTTGGAGCTGGGCTCCCCTCCCATCCCTGGGGCAGATGTTCCCTAACGAACTGCTTATCCTCAGGCAGTGTTTGTGGTGTTTCTGCTCAGTCTCATTCAAATCATTCATGAATTTTTAGGTCATTACTAAATTGAGGGGGGTAAATAGTTGTCCCCTTCTCTTTTTGTCACTCATTTTTTTCTAAATGTTTTGCCCTGGTTATATATTTAATAAATTTCCATTTATTGTAATAAGTTTGGGGGGGTTGTTCTTCTTTTGGTTTGTTTGGGTTTCTTTTTAAAAAGTTCATTACCTTTATAGGAACCATATCATGCCTTTTCTCTCAAAATAAGCTTTAGAGAAGTTAACAATTTGGAACTGGTTTTCCTGTTCAAAACAACTGTTTTTCCTGTTTAATCAGTGCTACTTTAAGTAGGTTGCTAGTAGTAGAAGCGGTTGTTAGATTCTGTATCTCACTGTGCAGGTTTTATATAGCAGGGTGTGCTATACTTTCAAATAAAGTTGGATTGACAATTTAAAGACCTTGCTACAGGACTGGTTTTTATTAAATATTGGGGGTTTAGATCCAGATAACTGGGGCTCATAGGTACTAGCACACTGACAGCAGTGAAAACAGTAATCTTCCTGGAGAGGCCAAGTGTATATTAATCTTTCCGTTACTTAAAATAATATAAAAAATATGTCTTGTATAGGAGTTGTCTGTTCTGCAATTTCTGTACTCTGAATCTTTTTTTCTTCCTTTGTAGCGGCATTCATAGTTACCAGATACAAATCCAAAGAGTTAACTCGTAAACAGAGTCAGCAACTTGAACTGCTGGAATATGAGATTCGTAAAGAAATACGCGAGGGTAGGTCTGAAGAGCTTTATAGAGCTTAAGTACAATATAATTTCTGAACTGAAACTGTCAAGAAGCTCACATTATATAAAAATTTTAATTTTATAGCTGATAGAATATTTTTTGTGTGGTATCAGAGTTCTTTATTGTTGGTGTGCACTGCAGTAGCAGATAGCACTGAGCTAATAGGATTGCATGTATTATTTCCTTCCTCAAAAGTCAAAAAAAAAAAAAAAAAAAAGAAGGGTTTGTACTTCCCTGCTTGTAGAGCTTCAGCTAGAAAAGCAACCTGTCTTGCCTGAAAACTGGTTTTAAGGAGCATCTGTTGGGGACAAATTATAATTGTGAAGATGATTTTGTGTCAACTAAACTAACTCTCTGGGTGGGGAGGGGGCATGCTTTTTCAGGATTTGCTGAACTGCAGATGGATGAATTAGACGTGGTGGATAGTTTTGGAACCGTTCCTTTCCTTGACTACAAACACTTTGCTCTTAGAACTTTCTTTCCAGAGGTAAATATTTACAAATCTTTCAATTGTCAGCCCTACCTAATAACAAAAAAGCTAGGCAAGTCAGGATAGAATAAGTAAAGTAAATACCACACAGTAATTGCACATTGTTTTCACAAGAAACTTTTCTTAAATTGAGAATTACCAAAGAACACTTACGGCTGTACGTCTCTGTATTTAACCAAGCCCAGATGCTGTAGATAAAGCACCATTGCTGAATTTTCAAGGGTTGTGTGTGCATCCATTTCTTTTTTGCCCAGCCTCACTAAGCTGCTTGCCTTTCAGGCCATCCTAAGCTATCATTTATTCATTGCTTTTTTTGTTCTCATGCTTTCACTTTCCATGCTATAGCTAATTAAGGTGACCGGCTAGCTAACATGCTAGCTAACATCCTGACACTTCCTAATTAGACTTGTGGGATGTGAAAATGGCTCTAAGGTCGTGCTGACTTTCTACTTCAAGCTGCTGACAGAAATGGTAAGACCTTGGTACCTCCCACTGTAAGAGAAGATCAGGTTTGTGACTGCCTTGAGGAACCTGAACATACACAAGTCTATGGGACCTGATGAGATGCATTCCAGAGTCTTGAGGGAATTGGCTGATGTAGTCACCAAGCCTCTCTCCCTGACATGTGAAAAGTCATGGCAGTCAGGTGAAGTCCCTGGGGACTGGAAAAGGGGAAACATTTCCCCCAGTTTTAAAAAGGGGATGAAGGAGGACCCTGAGAGCTACCAACCTGTCAGCCTCACCTCTGTGCCTGGGAAGATCATGAAGCAGATCCTCCTAGAAGCTGTGCTGAGGCAGCTGGGGGACAGGAAGGTGATTTGAGACAGCCAGCATGGCTTCACCAAGGGCAAGTCCTGCCTGACCAACCTACTGGCTTTCTACGATGGAGTGGCTACATCAGTGGACAAGGGAAGAGCTACAGATGTCATCTCTCTGGGCTTCTGTAAGGCCTTTGACACAGTCCCCCACAACATCCTTCTCTCTAAATTGGAGAGATATGGACTTGATGGGTGGACTGTTGGGTGGGTGAGGAATTGGCTGAATGGTCACATCCAGAGGGTAGTGGTCAACAGCTCGATGTCCAGATGGAGATCAGTGATGAGTGATGTCCCTCAGGGGTCCATGTTGGGACCCTTTAATGTCTTCATCAATGTTATAGTCAGTGCGATCGAGTGCACCCTCAACAAGTTT
>JMFS01140037.1:0-25552 GCA_000699545.1 Podiceps cristatus | reverse complement strand
TGATTCTATGATAATTGCTGAAAATCACTTGTAAAGCATTGTGTGCTCATTCGGCACTTTACAGGGTGAAAATAAGCTACACAACCTGCTCTGAAACCCTTACAACCACAGGCTTTTGTCAAGCCAGATTTGACATTAACTTTAATGGATCAATTTGCATTTGTTACAAATCAATACTGTTCAGCTGACTTTAATGGGGAACAAGTGACAATGAGTTACCAAGTTTTAGTAATGTTATTAAAAGGAATTCAGTCAGAAAAGGGGGGAAGGGAGGCAGAGGAGGAGTGATTGATGGCAATCTAGGCCAGCATCTTTCACACCCTTCTTCAGTTCTCCAGAATGGAAAACAGTTTATGAGAGATAAACAGCAACTGGGCTGGCTGCTAGTCCTACCTGAAGAAAATACATTTTTTTCATGTCATTTGCAAGGATGAATAGAAGTAGGGCAGTAATTATTCCAGTTTCATTGGTCCTTAGTTATAAGCCTATTTCTTTTCACTGCTATGCCTGTTCATCATAGTGGCAATTTCTCTCCGCATTCTTTTGCATTTGCCAGGATAAAGCCCACCTATGTTCCCCATATCAACTAAATCTGCAAAGATCAAGAATCACCTGAAACAACAGCAGCAATTACTGGCACACTTCTAGCCTAAAAGATACACAGAAACCCAGCAATTAAAACTCAGATGCAAAGTTTATACTTTCAGTACTTGAATAACAATATAATGTATTTGTATGTATCATTAGCGTGTTTGGAAGTGACATAAATACATGTACACTAATAATATTTAGATTGCTTGATCTCAGAAAAAGCATTAAGGAACAAAGAATAAATGACTCATCAAAGGTCTCGGAGCAACAACATGTGGTAAAAGCCAGAAACTGAAGGAAAGTCTTGTAAATTTTAGCCAAGTTCCTTTACTGAGCTATGTCTTCTGGAAATGATCCAAACTGTAATTTCTGTAAACTCAGAAATTCCTGCAATATTACTTTCAATCATTTGTTGACTTGAGTCATCTCTCACCACCAAAGAACCCTTACAACAAGGGCTCTGATACAAGAATTCTGGTAGATTTGGGTGCCATAGTTCAGCTACTGCACAGTATTCTCAGTCACGTCCCTGAAAGCAACCCACGATGTGGCTAACAGAAGCAGCACATACTACTGCCCAAAGGGAACACCGGCTCGTTTCTGTGTAGTATGCATGAATAGTAGTACTTCAACAGACATGTTCTCTCTCAAAATTCCTCATGACCAGTTACTCCAGTGTTGAATGTTTCCAGATGCTGTTACTTAGAGAAACCCACTTACAGTACTCATTATACATCTCCTAATCTTACCAGAGAAGATTTTTTTTCTCTTGTCACTGTGAAATACCACCTGGATTTTTGCAAATGATAGTTATGCATCACTGCAGTCTGTGATTTTCTGCCTAATCCACTGACTTCAGTGATTTGGTCCCTTAACAATATCTGCCTCAATACTTTCCAGATTAGTTAAACATAAACCTTCAACAGAAAAGACTAAAGTTAACCTCAGCTACCCCAAAACTAAACTCAACCCAACAGGCAATTCATATACTAAAAAAGTGAATTGAAATCATGTAGAGGAAAATGACATTTTTACTGTTTTTTTTCCATGTATAAACCAGAAAACTCAAACTTTTTATATAAATTCTTATTGACCTACAGTCAGTCTCTGAAAGTTGCCAGTTCACGGCTGCTCTTCTCAAAAGTGCTGTCATACCACCATTGGGTATACGGCCATTTGACTGGGGCCAGAGTGGCACGCAAAATTATGGCTTTTATTTGGGGGGGAATCCACATTTGATTATCATTTTACTATGTTCTGAGTTGTCTTCATTAGGATTTTATGGTTGGATTCTGAAAGAGCTTTGAAACTACAAACACATTTTAAGGGAGACAGACACCTTTTGAAAATTCCAGCTATTTTTCTTCTTGCACAGGAAGGCTATGCTCCTTTAAGATGCTATTCTGAAATAAATGGAGTATTTTTCCATTCTCTCTCCTTTACTTGGCAGCTAGCACTGAATGTATTAACAACAGGGCAACACTTCTCACTTCAGCTCTTACAACTGCCAATTCCAAACAGAACCTCCAAGTCAACAGAAAGAAGAGGTCAGCAAATACACAGGGCAGCCATCACAAACGACAGACTTACTGGCAGTAGGCTGGATATGTGCTGCTTCCAGCTTGCCTGTGAACACTAGGGATTCTCCGCTACAGCCTTCCCCACCCTCAATTTAATAACTCCACCAAATTCTAAAGGGAACATGCAAAGAAGCACCGCTCTGTTATTGCTTGGACCTAAGAGGAGATTTTGTGGGATTTTGCAATTCATTTCAAAGCTTGACATCATTTAGATTTTTAAACTTCTTGTCAATAAACTAGTACCAGTCCAAAAACCAAGCCTGTGAAAAGCATGACCATGCACTCTTACCTCATTCTATTTTTTATACAAATAGCCTTTGACTTCTTTTTACAAATTTAATGAGAGTTTTACCTTTTTTTACCCATGCTGCCCTCTCCTCTGTTCTTCATTTATTCACTGTATGTAACAATTCTGACAATTTAATTGTGCCTAAGAAGCAACATTTTACTAGAGTCAAATGAGGTCTACCATTTAACCTATGCAAATCAAACTGCAGCTGTTAATAAAGACAAGTAGAATGAAGATTAAGAACTCATCAAGCCAGTTAGTCCAAGACACAGTATTAAAGGCAAATGCTGACAAAATGTTAGCAGAGTAACAAGCGAGTGAAAAGGAAGCAGTACTCGGTACTTCCAAAAACAGCTTCTAACCAGTCTCCAGAGTCTTGACATTGGGTTTAAATTATTAGTTGAAGTCTGTCACCCCCTTTCTAATGATGTTGCTACACAACACCCATTTAAAAAAATCAAGGGCTTGAAGTAATTTAATTACTAGTCTAGCATGCATCCAAAAATTTTACAGATAATTGAATGTGGAAAATTAATGATAAGAAAAGAAACCACAGAAGCTGTATGCAGAACTGTTTCACCTTATCCCAGAACTAACCAAAAGTATTGTCACAAATTAGCATCAACTAGCTACAGAACAAACCAAACCCAAACTTCTTCTAATGTTTGCAGGCAGAAGCTGCACAGAGCTTAGATTGCTCCTTCTTCAGCTTTTTTACCAAGCTAAATACAAGCAGCATAAACCATACTTACGTATATCACATATGTGGTGGTAAGTCAATTGGGCTGTATTCATGTCAGGACCATAAGTAGCATAATTTGCAAAAAGGATCTGAAATGTCTTTAGCATATCAGACAAAATGCCAAACAACAAGGATATTTCCTGCTGGAAGTAAGGAATGCTTCAGGCATTCTCAGCTCAGACAGGCTGATTTAAGAAAACAGCACTAAATATGATCTTTTCAGAATCTGCAAGGTAAACTGAACCAGAAAATTGACAGCCCTCCCAAATGTACACAAACACAAGCAGTCCTGCAGTGTGTCGTTTTTTAAGGGGTGCCCAGAGCACTACACAGACTTAAAGGCTCACACAGCAGTACATACTTCACAAATCATGAGACGATTAATACAGAAACATCCATGAAAGATTAAAAATAAAAAACATTAAAAATAAATTGTGTTACCTTATATATAAGTTGCATCTTTTTAAGTGCTGAAACGAAGGCAAAAATGTGTGTTCATAACAGAGCAAAAGTAGAAATTCTCCTACATATATGAGGACTGACTATTAAAAATCACGGTAGGAAGATGACTTCTATAGATTTAATACAATCTGACACCACTGTCTGGGTAACAAGGTTCTACATTGCCTGGAGAAAGGCATCTGGTGCCCTGTGTGCTAGTTTGCTCATCCATCAATTATTTTTGTTTTAAAAAAATGTTATATTCTATTCATTTATTTGTAGCTCTTTTTCTTTGAGACTTGTTTTCGCCAGTAACCTGGGATGACTGTATTAGATCACTCTGATTATAACCCTCTGTGATAGTTCTCTATTTTGATGATACATGAATGAAATTAATCCAAGAGAAAAGTGAAACCTCTAAAGAAAAAGGAAAAAATGAAGAATCTTCTGATTTCTTCTCATTTATTTTTGCCATGTAAATGACTCACTTCTAAGGTCAGGTTCATCAACACCAATTCATTTTTTTTCTTCTTGTAAGAGCTAGATTTTAAAGGCAAAGATGACTCATCACGAATGGCACACAGTAGAACTATTTAAGAAGCTCAACATGGACAAGCTAACAGAGCTAGGCTGAGAGGCACAGCCTGTACAACAAACTGCCATTACAACCTTTCTGATACTCTCTTTGTAATTAGCATGTGGATGATGCAAGAAAAACACAGACTGTCCTGCATAATTCTAACCACTATATAATGTGGCACTGAGCAAAGCGGAACCAGAAGCAAGCGGAGAAAAATGGCATTCGCAAGGGATGTTGCTGTTCTAGTGCCGTTAATGTTCTGCCACTGTTTCCATAGTATCTGACAGCTTCGGGTGCGTACCAATAAGACAAAAGTGAGATCAAAGAAAGCACCGAAAGATGTAGAATGTCCCCACCGTGGGACAGTTCTATCCAGGACCGGCCTCCACAGTTATCAACTTTGATGGTTAGAAAGTTGCACTTTTAATAAACTAGATATTATATGTTACTGGAAAACTATTAAATGCAATGAAAAATAATCAAACTAAAGACCTTTCTTTGAGGTGTTTTACCATGCCTATTTCAATCTTCCTCTCAAGTGTCATGTTAGCAAGTAGTACAGGAAAGTAGTCTGACATTTTATGATGCTAACATTTAAAAACTAAGGAATCTCTACAGACAATATTGACAAGCAGACGTAAGTTTTTTCCACTGCCACTCTTAAGACAAAGGAAGATCTATTCAGAAATACATTTTAAATAAAATCACTTCACAATTCAATTGTCTTCATTTTAAAACCAAGAACTTTTCCATGCAAATTATCCTTTGTTGTAAGAAATGAAAACAAATGCAGCTTTACCCTGCTAATCAGTAGACTCAATTTAGCATAAGAAACACTATGTAAAAATAGCACTTCTTAAAAAAGCACTACTAAATACAGAACACAGGAACTGTAGCAATTTATTGGACTTGGAAATCACCAGTGTCTTGGCACTACAGCAACCAGGACCAGATGTTATGGAGGAAGTACAAACAATTAATACATGGTATTATTTTACACTTCAATAAGACTATGAAAGATAACAAGCTTTGCGCTCCCAACTCATTCACATTCTTTCTGTCTTGTCCTTTGGAGTTTTAGCTTTTCACACAACTGTTTCTCATAAATTGTCCACACAATCTTTTCTATCAATCACCTCAATTCTGTCACCTCCATAAGACCACTGATTTTCAGAACAAGGTACTCACTGCCATGATTTCTAGGATCAGAGAGGAAAAGGACAGATCAACATCAGAATCACCTGAAATTCTGGAAGATTCTCCTATTTTAGAATCACACATAACCATATTTGATTTGCTGCTGCTCAGACTATGGCCATCATGGAAAATTGTTCATCACACTATCTTATTTTCTTCATCTATGACACATAGTATGAACATGACAAGATTGTCTCATCTCTTTTAATAATGAAAATGGGTAAAGCAATAACTTTAGATATGTCTAAGTGAAATGATTTTATTATAGCATCTATATTTGTGAATAAATAACACGGCAGACATTCTAGTTGTAGTTGTTTATAATGAATTACCAAATATGCAAGTTCTCTTCAATACATTACTTTTGGACTTTATACCTACCATGGCTGAAAGAAGTAATCATGAAGACAGTAAAAAAGCAGACATTCCCCATGATAACATTATTTAGTATTTGCTATTATGTTTTTATTTTATGATGCCTTGCTTCTTCCATGAGGTACGTGGAATGGCTCTACTCTGTACTCTAAAAGACGAAATGTCTTTGCACACTTCAGTTTACAACATAGACAGAATGAAGTCTCTAACTGGCAGCAGGTGGCATTATTTTTTTTTCTTGCTAACTTCTGCAGAAAGTAACACTATCCCAACAGGTAAAGACAGCAATTGTATAACATGTTTTCAGTATCATCTTTTAAAACCTCAGCATTTGCAATAAAATGTTATTATTGGATAGTTGCTTAATTCCTTAATGACAAAATCATACATAATCTTGTTGTGGAAAAGTAGTATAGAAACATATAGTTGGTAACTCAAGAATCAATTCAAGGTAATCTCAGACCTATCAACTTCAAAGGAAAATACACTGTAAGGGAGAGGTCAATTCTCATCAATAATGGTTTATTTATGTACGTTAACACTGTAATACTTTCAGTCTAAGGCTTTTCTGATAACTAAAATTGTGCAATATTGATAATGCTTTCATCAGTGACCTTATAAAAATTATTTTGAGAGGCATAAATTTTTAATACAAGCTTTGCACCAAAGTAATTCTACCACCACCAACACAGCTGTTCCTAATTTAGCTGTCCAGAGCACCTATACAAGCTTTAGCTTTGTTCAGGTTACCCTCCCTCACCTCAAGTTAGCCAAACTACTACTTTACTATTTCCTTTAAAAAACAAGCACATTTGTGTTCCACCCTTCAAATAACATCCAGCTGCTGGGAACATAAACAGTCAAAGATACAGTAAAAATACATTTCTGCAGCCTTTAGTAGTGAATTAAACTTAATATTACAGCAGTGTTTTCCCTCAGACAGTATTAGGAAGTTAATCAATTTGATTTGTGGGCTGAAACAAAATCAGTATTTATTCAGGGTTTTTTCTTTCAATTATTTTTACACTTATTACTCAGCACAATAAATTAACCCATGTATCTGAAAGACAGAGTGTCTAATTCTCATTTACCATGGCACAGTTCTAGTTCCTTCAGGGATAACTTACACCCAAGGGAAAGAAAAAAACAAAAAAAAAAGAAATTATCAACTGCCAAGGGAGGAAGGAGTAAACAGGGTCCCTGGTCTTCTATGACAGCACAAAGGAAATATGGTGTAGCTTAAACATGAAGCCCATTTGAATGCTGGTATCAAGCTGGCACTATCTGAAGGGGACATGATATTTTGCCCCCTTAGCAAATATTTTATTTTACCATCACACTACGTATTTCTTGTTTCACATCACCAACTGGTGGTAAATTGTTCTTGTGCCTTGAGTCCAGTAGATATGCCAAAGATCTAACTTATTTTTGTAGGTCAAACCAAATGCCACCAAATATTTTAAAATAATTAAAATGCATAGTGTGGTTTTGGTGGTTTCTGCACATGCATGAATTTCCACTCACACTTTGTGGTAATTCATAAGGAACTTGCTATCCACATTTTCCACTTACTTCATTTTCACCAGTGGCAGAACAAACAAAATATATCAGCTAAAAAACATGAACAAAGTTGTTCTGATCACCACTGGAGCTCATTAGGGACAAGGCTGCAACAGAAAGCATCTATTCAATTATCTGCCGAGGCATTAAGGTTTCCATTTGCTGATCAACAGAACATATACAGAAGACTGGTGAAGGGCAATGTGAACTTGGCGATCTCTCAGCCGAATACCTTATAGGGTCTTCTAAAGACCATGTACGTTAGTATTCTGCTAACACACCAGTTGCAGACGCTTTTATATAGGAATAGCTCATGGAGAGATGTTGTCAACTTTGATTAAACTGTCAAGTTCATTGTGCTGTTTCTTATAATAGAAATTTCTTATTCTTACTGAAATAGAGCAAGCCATTTCTTGTTCTATTTCACTGATCATTAAAATGCAATTAGTTAGATCAGCTTTCACAAATATTTCTCAAAAAGCTTTCCTTTTTGTCATGCACAAAGAGGAGAGAATAGCAAACCAGATCAACTGTTGTCATGGTAACGTCATGCCCCAGCAGGTGAAAAACTGAGTCCTGTGGCACTAGAAAAGGATGAAATGTACTGAACCTAAGCACAGCAACTAAAACAGCAGCTCAATGTTTTTTCATAGATTGGCATATTTTAAAGCAACACATTTAGAGAGGCAAAATTTAAAAAAAAAAAAAAAAAGTGTGAACTCTGGTGACATTAGTAATTATTCAATTGTCTCAAAGTAATTTTATTAGGCAGAAATTTATATAGATATGTTGCATAAATTTGAAAATCTCTATGCAGTTTAGTACGATTTTAAAAAAAATATGTGACTTGAATTTTTCATTTCAGGACAGATACAAGAAAAATATGCTGAATAATTTTAAGATTTAGATGGCAGAATCATCAACTGAAAACAGCTCTTCATGCTCCAAAAGTTCTGTTTTCAGAACAGATAATATTACAGCCTTCAAGCAAGACTGTACAATCAATTTTTCATCTTCTGTTAAGCTAAGATGGCATATACAAACACCAAACAAATTTATGAGTTAACCAAAACAAAGTATTATGGGCCATTGCTTCCCTGCATGATTTTTTAAAAAAAGCTTCACATCCCTTCGGGAGAACAAAACGCAGGTAAGTCATGGAGCCACCCTTTCAGCTGCAGGTCTCTCAAACAGTGGGAAATCACCATGTATCACAGTCAATTAATCAAAGCTGTTTTCAAGCCATTTTCTACACAATTTGAAAACTAGAAAAAAATGGAACTTTATGTGATTTCTTACATAATAGAACACTAAACCATAAAGGGCTATATAGTTTGTCTAAACAATACCAATGTCATTTTCTCTATCCGTTTAGCAAAATGTAACGACTTTAACAAAACTTAGCAGTTTTACTATGTGTTTATTTACAGGTGTGATAAATGACAGATACTAATATTCTAAGCATTCTTGGGAAA
The DNA here is from genome assembly GCA_000699545.1 of Podiceps cristatus. Lineage (NCBI taxonomy): Eukaryota > Metazoa > Chordata > Aves > Podicipediformes > Podicipedidae > Podiceps > Podiceps cristatus. The sequence goes on along the minus strand of JMFS01140037.1, from coordinate 16,722 downwards.
AATTCATCACAAATCAATGAGTTTGAACAGTCTGCCAGTCAGAATTTAAAATTTATTCATTACTCACAGTCCTTGGGCAAGCAATGAATGAACTGTACGTTCATCCGTCCTAAGTGCCAAAAAAGAGAAGATGGGTCTTATCACCTCACTGAAGCAATGCTGTTTCTTATCCTTCTACTCAGCATCATCTAAAGTCCTGTCGCAAGGACACCAAGGAGAGATACAATAGCTAGCAAATACTAGAACTGACAAAAAATTATGGGTTTTTTTCAAATAATTTGCCATTATTTTATCACTTGAACTTCAGTTCAACCTTGAATGTCAGTAATGTACCAAACTTTGTATTAGCCACTACCCAATTAGAAGAAAATCCCTGTCTAAATATGTGGGTGTGTTTGGGTTTTTTTTAAAGTATGAGACAAAATAGGATCTAAAATCAAGTCTAATTAATATATCTTTTGAGGCAAGAAATCCTCTGCATATGGAAAAAGAAAAGTAGCTTTACAGTTTTAAAACAATGGCTGGTTGAAGACACTTTGCAGCTTGGAGTTACAAAAATAGTATTAGGAAAGGTTATTTGACAGTGCAAATGTGCAATGTCTCCATGAGACTACTACTTACATCTATTGATGAGGATGTCAAATGTAGAGTAAACCTGGGAGAAATACATAATTATAATACCTGTTTTTCACAAAGGGAAACTCAGTAATTAAGACCTGTCTGCTGGTTACAGACATCCCTGAAAATCTGGGGCAGTCATCAGCAATGAACACTTTGGAAATGTGGTCTTAGATGATTGGAATGGAACTGAACAGTAATATCAAAGCAGAGTCAGATATAAACACAAAAATCCTCCTGTGTATCACACTCTACACAAATATACAAATCTTTAAGCCTTTAAGAACTACCACAATTTCTTTTTTTGCTGTCATAAATCTGACAATTTTCCAGGTATTTTTTAGGAGAGCAGAACATAGACAAAATACTTTGTGTTAACACATCATAAGAAGTAACACAAAATCTAAACAATATATTTGACATGTTACTTTTCCTTATCTTCTCTTTCCTAATTAATGCTGCTAGGAAGATATTTCTGTTTAGTAAAAAATCAAAAGAAAACTAAATCACCAAGGCCGAAATTCAGGCAAGGAACTAACTGCTTAAGAGCAGTGGAATATTGAAGCAATTAATCCAAACCCCCTAGTATTTTCCCCTTCATTAAACTCTGACACAAATCCAAACATGAGTCCTGACTGCTTTCAACAGGGTAGAAAATCATCAGCTAAAAATCTGCATTAAAGTTGCAAACAGACTTATTTCTTTGCTAGTTCCAAGTCTTAGCAAATGTATTATTTGGCATCTCCAATTAATCTTAAATTTGCTTCAACGTGACTAATTAGGTGTATATTACCCTCAGTCTTAAACCATTAATTATTTCATTACATAGAGTTACATGTGGTAGCAATGATACGTATTTCACCCCCACTTACTCAGAAAGCAGTCCTGTATATAGGCATTTGCATCCATCTTCTCTCCTTAACGGCACAGGCAAACAGAAAGAGTCAGAATTTCTTTCTGCTCATTCAAGCTGTACCGTATCATACTGTTAAATTAAAATTAATCTTCCTTACTAGCTGAAGCTGACCTTTTAGCCACTGCCTGGAAAGAGAACATCACTCCCCTGGGGGCTGTTCAAGGGGAGGGCCTTCTTGCGCCTGACACCTCTCAGCCGCCAGATGAGATGAGGCAAAAGCACATTAAAATGGGTAATTTGGTAAGGTATGATTAATATTATTTATACAAGGAAGGCTGGCAAGCCATGCTCAGCTTCTTGCTTCCTTTAGTACCTGAGGCAGGGAAGCTTTTTGTGATCTGTATCATTAGTAAATATTTACATTTTTGGTTTATTCTTTCAAAGTCAATAATTACCTGCTTGAGGTTGAACAGAAAGATTCTGTAAGCCTGCACTCAGTTTCTGCATCCAGCTCGCTTTTACTATATCCCTGAACTAGACCAGGACTCTCTGGGACTTAAGGCATTTGTATTCATTTAAATAACTGCAGTTTATTCATAGTTGTTTCCAAGATAAAACCTTGACACACTAGGGAAGCGCAAAGTTTACGTTTTTTCTATCTACTCATTTATTAAATGAGATGTATAAAACAGTTACAGAGAATGCAAAAGGATTTTGCCTTCTGTCAGTCAAAACAATCTGAGCACTAAGAAATTAAAATTCTCTTTGCACATAAAACCTCTTCAGTATAAGCATGCACTACTCATATCCTGAATACAGCTCTTAAAATCTCTTTCTTGCTCTCACTTTGTATAAAATTCACATTATTTTATGTTCTCCTTAAAAACATAGACACTTTGTTGTTGTGATTTGAACATTTGCTGATATTTAATCGAAGTTTTACATTTAAAATATAAAAAACCTGAAAGCAGCTCATAAGTCTGAAGACCGTTAAGGCAACCAACCAGGAAGAGTCTAATCAGAGCACAGAATTCATCTTCTGTATAAAATACCAGTTGATTAACAAATAATCTTGAGAGAAATGGAAAGGGGAGCAAAATATGATGCAAAATATTTCTGATTTGTGAATTGACTGAAAATAAATCTTGACTCAAATGATATACAAAGGGAAAATAAAAAAAATATTGAACTCTGGAAGTGAAAATAAACCTATTCAAGGAAGTCTCTGAAAATGATGGGACAATGTAAAGGATTACTACTACCACTACTTCCACCAGAATATCGTATTCCACTTTACTAAATTAAGTGTTGAAATTTTCTCATGCTGAATTAAAGATCATAAAGAAAATAATTCCAATGCTAATAATATTTAGCTTTAGGGGCTTGTCGTATTTAATTTCCTGAGTTCATAAAAATCAATTGTGGCAGCTACAGATTTAAAGCTTTGTGGAAGTTCCCAGGAAAGGCTTTGAGGACAGGAGGGGAAAAAAAACAGAAATACTGAAAAATGCTTGTCACAAAGAATATCTTATTTTCTCTATTTCAAATTGCTACTCACCAAAACATTGTGAAAAAAAAAAAATCCTATATTTATGCATTTAAAAACTTACTTCTAAATTAATGATGACTCTAATCTCCCAGTAACCTAACTGAAAGATCCTGCCAACTAGTATATGCTAACAAATATAGTTCAAATACTAGCTTCTGGGCTTCTTTTTTTGACAGAAATTAGGATGCTTTTAATAGTAACATTCTCCATACCTGCATTTGAATGGCTCTTCAACTGAACAATACCTTCATTCAGCTATCATTCAGGTATCACAGCTTTTGTCTAGAAACCTCAACATGACAAAATTTTTTCAGGAGACTCTATCAATGTTGACCAACTGATCAATTAACGTTTAATTGATAATGATTTTTTTAAAATAAATGAATATTCTAAACTTTCATACCTCTGATCTGGTTTGAGCCACTGAAGAGCTTTTAACATAATTCAAAGACTGTACAGCCTGGACCAAAAGGCTGGTATTCAAGTTTATTTAAGGTTTTAAGCAAGTATAAGGCATGTTTTATTAAAGATAAAATTTGCATGTTTCTTAAAATCATAATAATGTTTCCTCATGAATCACCAACTGAAAAAAAACCAGAAAAAATGAGGAAATACTATATTTGATTAAAATATAAAAGCCTCATGTTTCATCTGTGTAGCAACATCCTAAGCCACACACAGACAATATCAGCATAATTTCTGAACTCTCCCAACTCATCAATTATAAATGAACCCGCAGCTGAAAATCTGTTCATGAGGTAAGAAATGGATCTCTTGCAAGGTAATTAAAATTCTCTATGCAAAATAAATCCTTGGAGAACATTTAAAAACCACACTAAAGTTTCCAGCACTTTAGACCAGATACTGTCAACCTGTCTACTATGAATTTCATTAATTTTTTTTTAAATTCAATTTTAAGTAATTTTCAATTATTGACTTTTTTTTTTTTTTTTTCCTCCTGATGTAGTTATTTGCACTATGGAATGTAGAGAGATTTTCAGTCCTCAAGCAAACTAATTAGCTCTAATAAAGCCCAAAGAAATTAGTTTTGCTTAAATATTAACAGATAAGCAATTTAAGTGATGCTTCTGAATTGCAATGGGCTGAATTTCAAAATGGAAGGTTAATCAAAGGGGAAGTTCAATTTAACTCCCATTATGTATAAAGATTTTGAAATGAGGCAGCATTTCTAGGCACATGAAGAACTAAAAAGATGGTAAGAATGTATGAGTTCATATGATAGTTACCAGGAATCATCAGGAAAAATAAAAGTAAATCACATGATAGCAGAGGATATTCAAAAGAACGTAGTTTAGCTGCATTTCTGAACATATTAATTCAAAAGTGTCAATAATATTAGCTGAAGATCAGCTCTGCCCCTATGCTTCCAAGAGACACTGCATGATGCTTCATCTGTCGCTTTAACACAGAAGTAGAGGTAGCTAGCTACCCTCTGCATTTTAAAATTAGGTTGTGGCAATAGTTATGCTTGCGTTTTAAATGTTGGAGCATAGGGACGTCAAATGCAAATGATGCCAAGCTTTTTCTCTTCTTGAGATCTAGATGAAATCTCATCACACTGGCACTAGGTTTAAATGAAGTTGAACACCACTGAATTCTTTCTGATATGGCTATCAGCAAAGTAAAGAATGAAACTGAAAATTAAAGATAGTCTCAGATAGCTGCACATTTATGAAGTTTTCTAAATCAAATTTCATATCACTGATTCTCTTTTCCATCTACTGAAGAATGACGCTTGCCTGTGAAAAAGTGAGTACCAGAGATCACTGAGGTACCAGAGATCTGGTATCTTGACAGATCCCCCTGCTCCAGCAACAATCATAATGTCTGCCATTTTGGTACGCATAATAGCACATAAATATTTCTCCTAACTTTCCTAATGCAGAATATATAGCTCCGGAACTGCTATTTAAAGCATTTCCACTGTCTGTAGCACTAAACTAACTTCTATTTTCCCAAAAACATTTTGACAAGTACATCTATGAGAACCATTTCTTAGCACCTCATTGCAAATGGTATCTGTGTTTGTGAGGCGGCTGCCTTTTGGTGAACTATCATTTCAGCATTAATGTGCATTTTCAAATGGAAGAACAGTGATTGTGGAAAATCTGATGTAAATATGTGAAAATCATGGGTTTACTCTCATGGTCTATTGAAGGAAAAGCAGTGGCTAAATACTGCTTTTGATTAAATGTTTTACATTTCATCATCTATATTCAGTTTTGATTCAACACCACAAACCTTCATAGGAAAACTACTGATTTCAGCACCACTGTCTCCAACTTTCCACTCTCTCAGGAACTCGTTATTTATTTTCCTGCATACATGTGCCTTAAGAATTTATGAGCCTAACTACCATAAGCACAAGCAAACAGGAAGGCCCAGTTTCATTTGTTCAGTTTACATGCATGTAAGAAAACCTATCAGCATTTTCAGGTGGTAAGAAGAAATGTCCTTCCACAATGTTGATGTGATTTTTTTATCTATATACAAAAGAAAGAACCCATGACAGAAGGCAATTCCAACATACAAAACGGAAGTCTGCACTGTTTTCCTCTTCTGTACAATCTCCCCTTACTTCAAGTTATTTCATACTGTAATGCAGGGCACAGTTTGACCCACCACAGCACAGTTCACAGTGTGGTAACAGAAAGTACCGCTTACAATCTGAACAAACCACTTTTTAATGTTCTGACTACTAGTCCCTTCCTGTAGCAAAGTGAGTTATGGAGAGGGAAGTATGTACATTTGCATATGCATGTCAAACTATATCCACACACATGTGCCCCACTCAGAAAACCAAAAATCAACTACAATGAAAGTCAGCAAGATGCTGATTCCAGAGCTTTTATAGATTAGACTTAAAGATCACTGCTGGGCCTATCAAAAAGAAAATTCTAGACATAAAGAAATGTTGCATGTGTTACCTTTTGACTGCCAAAACATAGTCAGGCAGCTGATCAGGTCTGAAATCACCTACCCTTATCCAAAGGAAACCACGATTTTGTTGTTTCTTTGAAAGTCTGTTACTCTGACAGTCAGCTTACCTTTCACCTCACTGAAGTATAACTGGCAATCCTGCCAGTTCTTTCCCTCCTCTATTGCCAGTTTGGTGCAAAGCCTATTTCATAGAAATCAGGGTTAAAATCTGCTTTTAGGAATGCAAACTCAATTTTCATAATAAATTACTATTTTCTTACTTGCAAAGACTAGCACCATTTATGTGAGTGTAAAAATCTTGTGTAAGCATTTTACGAGTCAGTCACACAATTTATTTTTGTAGACGCTAGAAATGGATGACTCGCCTTTTGCATATGTTCTCCTGACTTTCCTTAAAAAAATAAGGAAAACATGATCAGAGATGGCAAGTCTCTCAAGATAATAGCAAAATGAGCGATTTATCAATTTGAAGATCTACCCTTGTGTATATGGTCACAGGACAGTCACAGTCATGTACGTAAAATCAGGTGAACTTGTACAGCATAAAACTATAGGTCTTGAAAGGACTCACCCAGCAGCAAAGTAACACTGGAAGAGGACCTCTTTATGGCAGAACTAGGGAAACAGCACGTGGTAAACAAAGGAAAAAAATGTCATGTATCTACCAGCTTAAACCAAATTGAGGAATTTGCAATTAAAGGAATTTTGTGAAAATGTAACAGCAATTATGTTGTAAAATATGTCACAAGCAAAATTCAAACACCTGTCTCTACCTGCAAGATGAAACACCGATGCTTTCTGTAGCTCTCCATGAAAGACTCCATGAAACCTTCTAGAGTGCAGGGTGTGAATACAGGACCTAGCATTTAATTTATCATTTACCTCAACAACAATGACAGTGTTTTGACTTTCTCTTAAATTTGCACATCCCCTCATTAGCAATCCTTTCCCTCCATTAGTGGTTTACTGTTGTCCTAGTTTGTAAACTTCCGGCAAATTAACACTAAATTGAATTCCATAGAAAAAGATGTTACAGGCTTTCTCCCCCATGCCTAATTCAATCACATCTTCTTCTCCTTCAATTTACGCTATGCTTAATGGTGGAAATTATTATTAGGATTGATTTCTGATGATTATGCTTATTATAGTTCAGAGGATTATTCTTCCTGTCTATCTTTGGCTAATTCTCAAAGATTTGATCTGGAACAACTTGTGAAGGCCAAAAATGGTATTTACACCAAAGATTATTTCTTTTCCCTTCTACTTCCCCTTTACAGCACTACACCCAGCATGTGGCAGAAGGCACAAAGTTCTCACATATTTTCTTCTTTCACAAATAATACTAGCAAATGGTGGAGAATGGACAGAAGAACTAGAAATAAATCACTGTCATTCATTTGAATTAGATGTAGTATAAATTCTTCTCATTATGAACAAGCAATCTACCTATGGCCAAGCCTACATGTAAAGACATTCCTTTATTATTTTTAAATGCTCTGAAATTCTTTTAAGAAAAGTAAAGTATTATCTATTTGTAGTATGTCATGAATATAACCTTCTGGATTTTAAAAAAATTCTCCATATAAAATTATTGCTTTTTAAACCCCTATGTTTCAAATTGTTTGAACTCTGATAGGAGATTATCTGCTTAATCCATTTCTTTCACTCAGGCATTTCAGATTTCATACAAACAGACCTGGGAAACTCTTCACAAAGCAGAAAATGAGTCAGAAGAAAAAATATACAGCCTTAGGGTGGTTTAAAAAAGAGTAGTGTAGTGAAATTGAACTACAAGGGAGAAATTTTGAGTTACATCTCTTATTGACACTGTAACTAGCTAGAGAATTCATGTTACCTATCTCCTTTTATTTTCTGCTGAAAAGGCAGCAGCCAAAGGAGGCTTGTTAACTCCATTTCTTCAAACATAGAATACTGTTTCAGTCCTTGTCAAAATGGAAACTGCCACTTGATTAGGAGCTCAACCAAATGCAAACTACTGCAGCCCTCACACACTCAGACACTGCTTTATTTACCCAGAGGAAATGAAACTCACTGCCAGCACGTTTTGTATTCAGGTTTCGTGCCTGATTCTGAGGATCAGAATCTGGGCCTTTTCTTTACTGTTTTCAGTATAATTCAGCATGATTCAGTCTTGGTGCTGCCAAGACTATAGCACCTTAAATGGGCTTTAAGTACATAATTAACCAAATGACTTAACATCACTTTATTCTTTCTTTGAGAATGACTGGATTTAAGTTAATGCTGTCTCCTTAACTCAGTCTCTTAACTCAACCACTGCTAGCTGAAGCACACTTAGAAAATGAAAGAGCATTTTTCCCTGAGGGTCCCATATTGCCCACAAAGAAGTGATATGCCTCTACAGGGTAAAGATGGCAAAATAAATGTTAAAGCAATCCACATCTCTGCCATGGAAAACTTACAAATCCTTATCCTGTCTCCTGGACAGGTTAGAAAACAATCCCAATTCTGAACATTTTTTCTCTGCCAGATTGTCAAATAGCATTACTACTTCTTATGTGCAAAACGTGTGTTGAAAGTTGCTCAAATGCCAAAATGTGTCTAATCCTGCTATAATATGGTAGAGAATAATTTCTAAATTTAGGAAGTAATTGCTTTGCTGTCCAGTTAAATGTACAGTAAAAAAATAATCTCCTCTAGGCAAGTCCTCATTTTAAACACCAGTTCAGACTTCAGTGAACACAAGCGCTAAACCTTTGGAAAAACAATGAAGCCGTAATATTCCATTGTTGCAGTTACTGTTTTCATTGGTGCTTTCTCTGTATCACAACACAAGCAAAATACAATATTCCGGGCTTAGATGTCATCCAATACATAGTTACAAAATGCTTTGCAAATAAAACTATACAGTTCTCTTGGGTAATATTCCTTTTAGTGGAGGATCTTGACTTTCCCAATTGTGCTTTTATTAGAATTCTGAACCAAAACTTGACATTTCTAACTTCTTTGGGCAAATGAAAGGAAGGAAAGGTTCTTGTTTGAAATACAATCTACCTGACACTGCTGACCTAGAGCAGTTCCTTGCCAGCTTGAATCTTGGCAGCACAAAGTCTTTGATTTCAGGAATTCAGAAGGCCGAATTCTTAGCTTCTAAAATCTGAAAGAGACTAGAGTGAACAAGGGAGCAAACAAGCTGGCAACAGAATAGTTTCCCATCTGCCAATTTAAATTACTTTTTCAGTAACCCTACAACGTGGGTTTCCAATACACTGCCAAATCCTTAACCAGCTAATCAGTATTATTCCTGATTTTAAGAAAGTATCAACAATGGTCTACATGCATTTATCACATACAGGTTTTAGCTTCACATATGTTTGGTATTCTATGAATTAATACAGAATAAAAGATTCAGTGATAGACTCATTCCACATTTAAACTATGGGTTTACAATTTGTAGGACTGGGCACTAATCCCACTGGCAGGGGAGGGGGAGGAAAAGGCAAAACAAAAACCCCAGAGACCAAATTTCCAATAAATTTTCATAAATATTCAAAAAGAATCAAGATGAAACCCAAATGAAACTGCACAGACCAGTCTGTGAACTGAAATCACAGATGAATTTAAGAGAGAAAAAAGGGTGTCCCACCAACCAGTGATAAGCAGAAACCTCTGTGGAAAAACTCCCAAAGCACTTTGTCACCTCTGACTACTGCCTGGTTGGGGAAGGAGAGGAAATTTAGTCCTCTTCATAATGGTGCACATACACATAGTAGCGCCCGTCTCCTACAATAAACCGAATCACCTTGCTAGCCGCTGGCAAGACATGACCCTGCTTTATACATGGGCAAGTTTTCAATGGCAAAAAGCAAAGACAAAATGCTTTTTATTGTTCTTGAGGTGCTGATGCATTCTCATTGAATATAGGAAAACTGTTAACAAACATATGGAAGAAAACCTGCAAGTCTACAGCTGAGTCCTGCAGATTCAAAAATTCACTGTTGTTTACAAGGATAATCATCTGCTATAGCAGTAAAATGTCACCACAGATTAGAATAGTACTATTTACACTTTTAGTGAGAACCCTTACTATGTTGGACCAGAACTTTAAACATTGCAGTATATCACTTGTAGGTCTGTGTCACTATATATGCACATTCTGATCTTGTAAGCCTAGGCAACACACTGCCATACATAATGAAACTAGATTCATTTAAATAATATTACTACAAAACTATGAAAAACCACAGGTCAAGCCTCTATAGAATTCTACTTTTTTTTTTTTTTTTTTTTTAATTTTGAATTGAATCCATTTCAGTTCATGGCCAATGTAAATATGAGTATTATCAAAATGATCCATAGAACAAATTAAAATAAAACCCACCATACTCAGAAATTGTGTGTTAGGGAGTTCAACAGATGTCACAAATAAATACAAGAAAATATGTTCAACAAAAGGAGACACGATTACACTTCCTCTTAGCCTCCATGTTGAGTATATCTCTCTTCATTAGCACCCCCAAAAGCAGCACGCTGTTGGTTTCCCCTCATTTGCCAAACTATCCCCTTTTTCATGTATTTTGGTAAAGAAGAGAAAGCAGAAATCATTCAGGACACTGCAAACTTCAGGCCACTAACTTGACAGAAACCCTCAACTTCTTCCTATGAATCTTTCTCTTTTTCTCAGTTTAAAAATATATAAAAACCTATATAACTTAAAGTAAGCTCTTAGCTCTCATTGCTCTCAAAATCTACTAATATTGTTATCTGACTGTAGACTAGAGGATCAGTATGTATAAACACAAACTTAATCAAGTTGTGCTCATGTAACTATAGTAGCTATGCAATACTGTTAACCTGTCAAATGCCTGTTCAGTGCTGGGATATATAAAGGGTTACTTTTAGATACGAAAATCCTGTGATAAATAAAGTGGCTAGAATTGTATTAGACCACTTTGGTTTAGGATCTGCTGGACTTCTGGGGTTTGGCTTTTTGTTTGTTTGTTTTGAGCTCCTGAGTTTATTTTAACTGTACAAAAAAGTTTTTATATTTAGGACCTACCTAAGGACCATTGAAGTGCAATTCACCTGCATTAGCCCCAGTCCGCTACAAATAGTAAATTCTGAGAAGTTAAGATCTTTAATTGGGTTGTTATTATGTGTCTAAAACTTTCTATCAGATGAATGCAATCACTTCTTTTCTTCCTCAATTTTGGGGATGGGTCTAGTCTTATTTGACTAAAATTCTGGGGAAACAGCAAGTGGTAAACAAAGGAAAAAAATTATCATGTATCTACCAGCTTAAAGCAAATCAGTTCACTCTAAAATACAGCGAAAAAGAGGGGGGGAAAGAATAAAAAAAGTAACAAATATTGCCTTACTCAGGATAAATAATCACAAAAGCATCAGAATCAGAAAGCTGTTACTCTATACAAAGTATTTGAGAGGCAACACAAAGGATTAAGGCCACAAAAGCATTTGCAGATCTAGTAATTCTTGTAGAAGGGGCAGCTAACCAGAGGTCACTGCTAGCCCACAAGGAACTGACAGCACCCGCGCCATCCATGGCACAACCTTCCTCTGATTCAAAGCAGATTCTTCCTACAGACTTCATTTGGCATTGAGATGAATTCTCAGCCTGATTTGCATAACCTCTTGATTTTCCAGCAAGACAAGGCACATCGCATAGATCCCACGAGGTTTAATCTGGAGTCTGAAGTCTCACTATTGCTCTCAATAATCTCTGGTAGCCTGAGATCCAATAGCTTAATTTCTATGACATTATAACTCTTTCTTTCTGGTACGCTGCAGTATTGTTGCACTGTGGAGGGGTCCACAAGTGAAACTACACAGGAATTCTGCATCAAAAGAAAAAGTGAAACATCTATCTTTGTTCTTGGAAATTTTTTCATGGAGCTTTGCCTGAATCCTCAGAAATGAGAATCTTTATGATCTTTTAAACCTTTTCTATTCTAAAAATCTAAAGATAAGAATGGTGATTGGTTTTTGAAGACTACGCAAAAGAGAGGTTACATTTTAAATATGGCCAAAACTTCCAAATTAAATAAGATACAAAATCTCTTACATTTTCAAAAACATAAACAAAGAAAGAAAGTGCTGGTACACTGCTGTAACACAGAAATGACCATTTCTAAGCCTGTGAAGAAAGTTAAGTCACTGTGACATAAAATTCACTGTTCTTTAATCAGTGACTCTTCAAAAGAACAGGTAGTATAAGAGCAATGGAGGGATTTTCCTATTCTTCCGAAAAAGGTTTATTACACATACTCAGTGTGGCTACACTATACAGTGACAAGCAGGTGCACAGGCACAGAATGGCTTCTCTTTTAAAGTGGGTGAGCTAAGAGAACAGTGCTTCTAAAAATAAATCGTTTTGTTCAGCAATAGCTTTCGTCATTATGCTTCTTTTCACTGTTCTTGCAGTCTGTGAGGAAGGCTAATTTTTCTTCACAGATCTCTGCATGTGTTCTAGCAGCTCAGCCCAGGCTCTGATTTTTCAGCCTGCTTAGGAACCAGAAGAGACGTTTGCAGGGTGGGAGACATTAATGTCACTTGAATCAAACCTGCTTGAGAACATTTATTGCCGTATTTTAAATAAAAGATTAAAAATAGCAATCATGGGGAAAGAAAATGAAAAAGAAAAATATTAAGCTGTTGTTCACTAGCAAAAATAACCATCTCACTTTTATTCACTAACTTGATGTTTGTAACTGAAAAAATTGAACACTGTTTTTACTAAGGCACCACTTAAAGTGCAATCTAGTTATACATAGTAGTAATTCCTATCAAACACCTGTATCTTTCATTCCATTAATGGGCTGAGACTATGGGCAAACACCACCTTCCCACAGGGGGAACCACCACGGTCTTTCAGAAACCTACAAGTTCATTTCCTGTTGTGTGGAACACCCCACCTCTACCCCTGACTGCTGCAACTGCTGACTGAGACACAAGCTCTCTTCTCCTTCACTGAGAGATGCTCTTAGAACTATGAAGTTTGGAGAAGGACACAACTGATGGAAACCAGATGGAAAAATCAGCAACATGCCCAGAGGACTTCTAATGATTCACAGATCACAGTTGGCAACTTGGCCTTGGAAAATTACAATAAATACATTATTACAGAGCTTCTGTAGCTTCATATTTCATCAGTATTTCAGGACAGTGGAACTTCTGTTTATATTTTCTTTAATTTAATTTTTGTACTAAGTATGTGTTAATACAGACTTCCCAAAACATGATGTGTACTCTTTGCAGTATACAAGCAAAATTGAGCCCTTTAAATATATTTTCAGTTAACTCAGTATATTTTTTATTATTCAAGTTTACACCTTTTTTTGAATTTGCAAAAATGAAAATTTGAAAAAAACTTCTCCTTTTCTTCAAAATCATCATCATACTTTTCTTCAGTATTGACCATTGTATATTACTATTATAAATCAGAAGCATATAAATCTATTATAAATCAGAATCCGCAAATGAAATTTGTCACTGAACTGAAACATCATCAAATTTAACTAAACACTATCAACTTGAAATGATTAAACACCTTTTTTTAATTTTATTTTTTAGTTCTATCAAACTCCTCCTTCTGATACGAATTCAGAGAAAATTCTAACATTACCAAATCTATGCTTTCTGTAAGAGGCACTGCAGTCCAAAAACATCAAGTATGCTAAATTGTGCTAAAGCACAGATGACTTTCTCATGCACCACCCAAGGTAGCAAGATTAAAATCTTCAATGGTTTCAAGTGGTTAATATCAACCCTGAAGAAAAAGGGCTTCAGTCCCTATAATATTAAGGTAAAATACCACCCCATGGCCTTCAGCTACTTAAATCTGCTTTAACAGATTTTTTACAGTGCCTTCCTGACTATCCTTTTTAGCTTACTAAATACGTTGCTACATTTTCCCAGCCATAGAGATTTCCCAGTCACACTTGAGGGGTTGTCTTGGTTTTAAACTTAATTATATGGTAATGTGCTAAAAATGCTGTTAACATGGGAGGACTGCAGTCTTATTAATTTTATATATCCTTAAAGATAAGGGTGCAGTCCTATTTCTGGAAAATTATTTCCAGATTCTGAATAGCTGAGATCTTGTAAATGGTATGTCCCAGCTCACCTGTCAATCTAATTTGCTTCATGTGACAAGAAGCTGTACTCAACAAGGCTAAAATCCAAGAACTGAAATAAAATTCCAAAACTGAAGTTAAAAAAGCTCACAAAACAAATAAAAAAACCCCACTGATACAGTGGCAAAGAGGAGTGGGGTGGGGAAAACTCATAGTAATTTTCTGTATTGGTGATGTTTTGCAAGAGTAGTTTTTTCCCTCAGTTATCTGCCAAGGACAAACACACTTCAGAAGATAAATTGCAGTTCACAGAAAATAACTAGCAGAGTCAAGCATTTCATTCACCCAATCTTTCTGTTCTCTAAATCATGATCTGCAAGTCCCTAGCTCTGAGGCTGGACTTTTTTTATTATTTTTGATTATTTTTATTTTATGCAGACATAAAAGCAGACAGAATGTATATGGTGTGCAGACATTGTGAGGACGTGAAGAAAGACAGGCAGATTTCTGAACTAATTTCCATCATTTGCCTTTGGTAAGTGAACAGCTAAGAGAACATTTTTCTCTTTCAAGATAATGCTTTGTTGCATTGCAAAATATAAACTATTCTACTAAATGAACAAGATGATGCTTCAATAGCATAAATATGTGGTTGGTTCACAGGCCTGAAATAATTCAGAAAGAAAAAACTTTTTCCTTTATATGAACTTTATTTTTTCAAAGTACTGCACAGACTAGTAAGAGATCTTTGAGTCCTCTCCCGTCATGGCAAAGTACACAGAAAGGTACGAGCCCAGAGGCTCTTCCCTAGTCTATAACCTCCAACACCAAGGACTCTATAGGAACAGTAGAGGATAATGGGCCACAGAACTCAAGCAATTCTGTTCAGAAAATCAGATTACATGCTCTTTCTTTTCAAATTGCCTTCCACAACCGGTGACTACCAGGAAATTTTTTTTATTCATTTGGACTAATAGAAGCAATTACAGCCTGGAACAACTCCAGCAATACTTCATATGGCAGTGGCCATGTAAACCAAGAACATAGTAAATCACCCACCTGTATGCTCAGTGGAACTGCTCTTACTGTTTGATCAGTGCTGCTATTTAACATCACTTTCTGGAAATTGTTAAAGAGTCAGTGCTTTGCCATTGACGCTTGTGACAACATTCATGCTTACAAACCTAATCTGGAGATGACTCTTTCACAGCTGTATGAACTCACATACAACAGAAATGCATAAGCCACACATCAAATCACCTTTTCTTCCTTATTAGAGAAGCCCAATTTACTTCTGTCCTAGAGAAGTTGTCTCATTTTTACTGAGAAATTGCTTCAAGACACTGAAATTTTAGAAAATATCTGCAGTAGTAAATAAAGTAAAATTCACAGTTTTATAAAACTTTATACCCAGTGCAGTATTAGTCTGCATGTTGATGCTGGAACTGATGTCAATGTCCTTGGAGAACATTTACACTATGGGAAATCCAGGATTAACGTGCTAACCTTAGGATGGGTGGTATTGCAGCCTGCTGTCCTGTTCAACTCTTTGAATCAAGCAACTGTAGTAAATATGCAGCACTGTGAGACAGAAAAGCTTCAGTGATAGCGGAGTTTCTCTTCGGAACATGGCTTAACGCAATGTTTCCTGGGAACAGATTCATTGTAAGAGAGTGGTGCCACACAGTGCTGTAATGAACAAGCAGTAAGAACACTTATATCCTATGCTGCACCCTTCATAAAGTGATTTCAAGGAAATGGAAAAAGATTGCACACCTAAGGCTCACACAAGGCCTATGTTTAAACCATATGCTGAAAGGCTTAGCGCTGTAAAACACCAGTGCAGTCAAGAAATACTGACTTTAAACTTCCAATTGGACTGCTGTCTGCTACAACTATCTTGACCCACACAATAATTCTGTTATTCTTGTGTAAATTTCTCTTGACCCAATCATGCAGCTACGGCTTTTTTATTTGCTTATTCATTTATTTTTAGAAAAAAAGATGGGAGGAGGCATTTTATTTCCTTAGCTCTTTCATCATTCTTTCAGAAAAAGAGATCAAAATTTCTTCTTTGCTAGAAATGTGCACTGCACATTTGCACTGTAGCTTCTGAGCACTGAGCCCTGTAAAATAAGGTTACAGTGTAGGCTTCATGGTCACTACAGAATACAAAAACCTTAATTTCAGAATGGTTTTTTACATGTATTCCTTTTATTTGACCTGTTGCTTGGAATCCTGTGCATCTGGATTCACAGAAAGAGTGAATTCCTTCAGAGTAGTCCACAGCATGATGATTATGGGATTCATCAGAGATCATAATTTATAATTTCATTCTAAAATATCAGTGGGATTCTGGAATTGACAAAATAGGTTTTTTCATTTCTACAGGACTTCAAGGATGTGAGAAGGCTTTGTTTAATAACACTTTGGCACTCTAGAAAACCTAGGAGACATCCATTAGTCAGTCAGCCTATAAAAATTACATGACTTTTAACACACTTTTTAATTGCTTTTAATTATTAACATTTACATTGCACTCAAAATGACAAAGTGTCTCAGCTGGAGACATGGTTAAATTTTTAATAACATTGGAAAGCAAAGCAACAAATCTCAGATTGTGGATTTTAAACATACACAATATTACATATATGTGTATTTGTATA
>KL290259.1:0-10190 GCA_000699545.1 Podiceps cristatus | reverse complement strand
GCCTGCAACCTGCTATTAAATCACCTTTTCTTTTTTTATATCCTTGCTAAAATGCATGTTTTCCTCCCTAGACTTCCATCTAAATCTAAATTATCTTGTCGACACTTCAAACTCCCATTACTGCTACTGAGCCATTGCTCTACCCTGCAGCATTGGCTTTGATACCATACTCTTTTGCCCATCAGTTAATTTTGAATTTCCAACCCATTGACCTCAACGTATATCTCTTCAATTTTTTCCCCTGTCAGCCTCTCAGCTTTCAGAGCCTTCTGCTCTCCTTTTCAGAACAGACTAGTTACTGGTTTTTTTCTTACATTTTCTTTTATGTCCTCTTCTATACAACCCTTTACCAGTTACATACCAGCCTCAGTCCTTGGACCAGACTCTCCTTTCTTTTGCACTTGATTCCTGTTGGTCTCTTTGCAGTCACCCTTTAATCACCAACCTCCATCCATAATGTTGTTTGTGGATTAATGCCTGGAGTTCAAAACATATAAAAAATGATATAATATTCAATAAAATTAGAGAGAGAAGGAAGGAAGGAAGGAAGGAAGGAAGGAAGGAAAGAAGGAAGGAAGGAAGGAAGATTGCTCAGCTACTTGTTTGCAAAAAGAATTCCAGCCTAACACACGTTAAACAAACCCTGAGATCCTAATCAGATGAAATGAGTAAATGTATTGAATGAAAGTCAGAGGCAACATGACAGAAAGAGTGGTCAAAATAGGAAAGGTAAAATACAAGAAGAAACATAATAAGATTAAATTAGTGAAGTTTGGGAAGAAGTACGCTAAGATTTGGACAATTTTCACTGAGGCAGAAGCAAAGTATGAGACAAACACATTCATGTAATGTCTGTTTAAATGTTTGCTTCTTATTACTTTTTGCTATTAAGTTGTTTGACCATCTAGTTTCTTTCCCATGTAAATATTACTGGTTTGGTTGGTTGGTTTTTGAACAGGTTCATTTGGTTTTTTTAATTTCTGTATTGGAATTTAAAGACAGATCAGGCCAAATAATGTTCCTAGTCATGAAACACCTCTAAAATAAAAGTAAAGCAGAATTTACTTCATCTCATGCAATTCTATTTGGCTTCTTCAGGATATATTGAAGATAATATATTCATTCCTCAGAGTGCTGATGTTTCCCTATAACTGTAATACATTTGTAACATCTGTCCTGCCATCTGTGACTGCAAAGTGGTTCAGCCTCCATGTCTGTTTTGAGTATACAGATTGATTTCTGGAGATACATTCTGACGAGTCAAATACAATACAATAATTTCAAGGAATTATTTCTTGACGTGTTGCCAGCTCATGTAAAAAAAAAAAAAAATCCCCAAGAGAGATTTAATTAATTAACTTGCATGCAAACAAAAAATATGAGGATATTGAATTCATCTCTGATTCCTGGTTGCATTGTTGCACAAATTAGCACCCAATAATAACAGGGGCAATGAAACAACCATTTAAAATTTGGTTCAGTATCCTCAAAGTATTTCTACCCTAGAAAAGATAAAACAATGTTAAAAGTAGCAGTTTGAGGGAGTAAGATGAAGACTGAAGAGATGGTTAGTGTTAAATGGAAGAAATGCTTGCCAAAAACCTGATTGCCCAAAGGAAAACCTTGACACAATTTAAGAGCAAAGTAAAGTTCAAAGTGTTCAAAGTTGGAACACATCATTTTGCTATGGGAAATTGATGAGGTTAAAATGAAAGCATTTAAAAATGTGTAATTAATAACAATCATGAATTTCCATTAATAATAAAGTACTTTGTTCTGAGAATAATGTAGGTTCATTTAATGAAAACTATAAATTATCCTTAATCACCCATTTTTTTGTCTGTATTCATTTATAACATTAGCAAGTCTTGGCCCTGGTTTTAGAGTGAAGCCTCATTTTAATAAGAGTATCAGTCATTTCTAGCCCAATAATAAATGCAGGAAAAAGAAATCTATGGGTTATAAACCCACTTTGAAAAGTGATTTCCACAAATACATGCTGAAAGCAGTCTCCCAGGGATTTTAGAGCCATTTGTTGTGATCTCTAATTGTAAGATTAACCCAGCTTTCAGAATGGAATATTTTTAATTTCTACTTTTCTAAGAAGAAAGAGGAAAAGAATAACCTAATGTACTTTAAGTGGGTGTAACTCCAGTGATTTACACCATATTTAAATTTGGAGAACCCAAGATTTTGACTACTCTGTTGCTTCCCTGTAGCAGTCAAGAATTTATATACATGCAACACAGAATGTTCAATTTAGCAAAATTGCCTTTTCAAAACTGTATAGTCAAATGTTTAACTAGAAGTGTTTGGGGAACAGATGGACTATTTAATTGTTGATTTTTTAAAAAGTGCTTAAAACAAATAAACAGCCTATTTGAATGCAGTTTTCCTTGAAATATTCTCAAGGGTATAACTGTTAATGTATGAGTAAATGTGTCTACAACTACATTTTTACTGCTTAGGCAAACTTACAAGTAATTGAAAGAAAGTGTAAATATCATTGCATTTAACATGGTATCTTTATGTTACAAGTGGTAAAAGAATACAAATCTTAATGTCTTAACGTATTTATGACTGATATATGTGCTTTTTGCATGAAATACTCTGGACTCTAGAGGACTGCAAAGTCTCCTGTGTTCTCTACTGTACTAAGAAAATATGATAGAAGAGCACAGAAACATAAAGGAAAACATCCCTACAGCAACACAAAAGCTGTTTTTCTCACAGGTACCAAGGGCTACTATAATGTAGCTCTGAACATCAATTCTAAGACTGAAATAGAGCACTGCATCTAATTCGACCCCAGGTAGATGTCATTTGTGAGATGTTTTCATCTGTGTCATGGGTATAAATTAGGCTAGAAGTAGACCTGGAGTAAGTCATGATGGGCAGTACTATATCTCTGTACCATGTTCACACAACATCTCCTCCAAGGACTGCAACACGTTTGTAAAACAATCTTTGAAAATTATTTACCCCCACCTCACCTCCATCCCCCACAGTGAATTCAGGCAAAGTAGAATATAATGAGGTTTAGACTGAATGAGGAAGGAGACCACTCTATCTGCATTAAAAGTCCTAGATTCCTCAACCAAAGATACCAGATTTGTATAACTAAATTTTGTACAGCACAATTCATTTTGACAGGACTAAAGTAGTAACTGCTCGGGGGGATGCAGCCCAGCAGCCGCTGGTATTTGTAGTGTGAGATAAGCTAAAATGTGTCATTTTGATGTAGGTGAGGTACCTCACTTGTCGTATTCCCACATCAATTGCCTCTCTCATAGGCAGCTGCTCAGTGAAGTAGTTTTACTAGGCCTCTGGTTTTCTGGAACCAATGGGATTACACACTTTCAATACATTTTATTTTTCTGTTTTTTCCCCAAAAACACTTGCCAGGATTTTTTTTATATTTTTATTTGAACAATTTTTTAAACAATTTTATCAAGAAAAGAGGCTCATTCTGGCAGAAAAGCCATTTTCAGAGATGTGAATGTGCAGCTAAAACAAATTTTATAACCTGTTTCTTTCTATGCTCATTCATTAAGTTTCTGCAGCATCTCAGTCAATTTTTAGAAGAATGTTATTAAGTCAATGACTAGTTATATTTGCTGCTAAAGAAAAAGCACAAAAGCTATTTTAAATGGATTGATGTATAGTCCATACAACTACTGAAACAGAAGAGGACATTTAAAAAAAATTACAAGCAGTCTTTGAAGAAAAATAACGCGACGCATCTGACATTATTCTACTGGCTATGAGTGTTTGAAACAAATTAAGGAGCTTTGAGATTGCAAAGTTTCAGAACAGCCTTATCCCGATTATGGCTGTATCTATATTCTCTTCAGTATTTCTGAGAGCTCACTGTATGATAGCACCTGGTGCCTGCCTTACAACATCAATCTGCAATACACAAGTTCACTAACCCCTGATCATTATTGCTGTCTGGGATCTGGCCACCTCTGATTCTTCCATCAAATGGTCAGAACTGGCTATTTAGGGCTATCTTTGCAGATCATTTCCCATTTGTTTCTCACAACTGAAACCCAAAGAACTCTAGTATCTGTTAGCATGTGGAAAAAATCACTCAGTCTTTTAAATCATCCTCTGCACTTAAATCATTCCCTTTCCCAAAGTAACTTGCTGGTTTAGAATAGAATAGAATAGAATAGAACAGAACAGAACAAAACAGAATAGTTCTAGCTGGAAGGGACCTACAACAATCATTTAGTCCAACTGTGTGACAACTTCAGGGCTGAGCAAAAATTAAAGCATATCATAAGGCCATTGTCCAAATGCCCTTTAAACATTGACAGGCTTGGGGCATCGACTGCCTCTCTGGAAAGCCTGCTCCAGTGTTTGACTATCCTCTCAGTAAAGAAATGTTTCCTAATGTCTAGTATGAACCTCCCCTGGAACAGCTTGGAACCCTTCCTATGTGTCCTGTCGCTGGGTACCAGGGAGAAGAGATCAGCACCTGCCTCTCCCTTTCCCCTCCTCAGGAAGCTGCAGAGAGCAAGGAGGTCACCCCTCAGCCTCCTTTTCTCCAAACTAGACAAACTCAGAGTCCTCGATCACACCTCATAAGATACGTGTTCTTCTTTCTGCCTTCTTCATGTTTTATTCCTGAACACTCTGCCTTGAAGATCAAAATCAAGCTGATCTCCTAAACCCTTGACCCAGGCTAATCCTGGTGAGATTTTCCAATGGTCCTCCTTTCTTTTCCTTGAAGATGATCAGGATGGGATTATATTCACCTAATTTAATACATCTGCAGTGCAAATAGCTACGTTTCCCTTAGGGTTCCTCTACAATGAACATAACAAACCAGCCCAATCTACAGCACAACATGTACAACCTATTTTGCACATCAATATTAAGAGAATAAACACACCTTAAAGTGCCTATTTCTCTCCACAGAGAGTTTGAAGTCTACACGACTGATGTGGCCTCTCTCCCAAAGCCTGAGACTTGCGTCTTTCTTATGTCCCTGCTTCCAGGTTGTCTGATTCCGCTGCTTTCAATCCTTACCGGACAGCCAAGAACATCCAATATTAAGAACATGTACACACCCCCTGAGGCCGTATCAAAGAGTTGTTCCATTGACTCCGCATGGGAGACAATCACTCACCAGTTAGACTGTGCATAGGTGCCAGAGTTTAAATTAGAATAAGCAGGAAAGGCCAGGTAATCACAGCTCCTTCTTTGTTTTTTCTAATTGTCCAGCCATTTCTGTTTGTTTAGCATTGCAAGTGACAGTGACTAATTGCTTTTTAGGTGAGCCACTTCCTATCAGTACCTGTGTTACTCAGCCTGTTAAATAGCAGGTGTGCTTTTTAATTCTTTTTATTAATATATGTCCCTGTTGTCAGACCTGTTTGATTTTCTACTTTCCTTTGTTTCCTGTAGCTATGCTCGGTAGACTGTCTTAAAACAAAGCTGTATGGTGTCATTATTTTCTTTCATTAAAATTGTTGAGAGCTGAATAAGAATAAACTCAGCAGTGAAAGTGAGAGTGAGTGTAGAACAGAGACCAGTCATCTTCTCCAAATAGAATAAAAGTCACTCTGTGCAAAAAAGATGAGAAATCTACCCATGAACAAGTGATAAAGTGTTCAATTCTATTTCCCCACCTAGTGCCGAGGAAAGTTTCCATTTGCTGGAGCCCACATTAACTTCCTTACTCATTTTCCCTACCAGCCTCCACAGAGCTCATCTTAACACCAAGACAGCCTCACTCACCAGCATCCGACACCAGCTCTAAGACGTGGCTCAAAGACAACATCAACAGTTGTGCTACTGGCTGCAGTTAGGACCAAGGCTCAGAAGATGCTGCCCATTTCCCCTTTCCTGGACCATGTGGGGCTCCAGACACTCTTCCTGATCCCACTATTTACACAAGTCTCGAAGAAACTGTTTTATGTCCTACAGTGTGATCACTGTCTCCACCTGCCCCACTGCTGGAGGCTTTCACATAGGGGTTGGGGCACTCTGGGACTCAGGGTTTCTGCACAGATGAAAAGTTCACATTATTTCTCTTCTCTCTGGCACCACAGGGCAAGGCGCAATTTGCTACACCCAAACTACCAAAGCGTCCTCCCTCCAAGGCCATGCCTCGCTACATGTGACCTTCAGGTCACAATTTCTTCTCAGAAACCTGCCTTCCCATAGAGTCCATGGAAGGAGTTGAGGATGAGCGAAGTGCCAACGGCTGGGAGCCCCGCGGGGTGGCAAGGCCCTGGTGCCAGGTCTGGAGAACTCTTCAGTTATAAAATGGGGAGGTTAGCTGGATGCAGAAGAGGGCTGGTAAGCATGAGGAAGAGAGGGAGGGAGAGGCATTGCTGGTCTGTGTGACTACAAGCCTAAACAACCTCTTGTACACTGCCCTGGAGTGAGATGTTATCCAGCCAGATGCAGCCTGCTTTACCCCTGCATCTCATTAGCAATATGAAAACAGTTAACACTGTATTTTCCAAACGCACACCTTTGTTCAGAGTGTGAAGCAGGCTTCGCACTGATGCACACACTTAATCAACATCAGCTGAAAACTCAGAACTCCTGATACAAATGGAAGGAAATTATGTCATTTGTTTAACCAGCCAAAAGCTGTTAAAGAGTATAGTAACAGTTCAGTTAAGAAAACAAAAATAATTACCAATTAAACAACACAGCCTCAGCATATCAGAGAAGATTAGTGGACACTTCATAAGAGCAGGAAGGCAATTCAGCAGCTCAGGTATAGTTCCCACAATTTAAAAAAGGATGCATGTAAACAATTATTCCTAGATACTATTCAAGAACCCTTCCAGACCAAAAAAGAATGCCAATGATATCAATTAAACATTCAAAACAGATAGTTTGCAAACTGTCTCAAACTTTCATTCTTCCCTGCACCCATAAGTAACACAGCAGAGCTCCGAGCAGCACAGAGGTTTGAAGAGCACCCCAGTCTCTGCAAGCTCCCCCTCAGCCATGCAGCCTTTTGGAAAGGCAGCCGTGGAGCAGCAATGAAGAATCAGGCAAGCTGCATCGATGCATGGCAAACCGTGATACCTATGTCCTCCATGTCAAATCACTGGAGTGAACTGCTGATGTGAATACATTTTGAATTTTTCACCACAGTAGCAAGAAAATATATCTGTCATAAGAAAACTTGAAGTTTTATACAACAATGAGGCAAAGGACAAGCACACTTCTATGGGAGAGATATAAGTAGGGTTATGTATAAGCCTGTAGGTGTGAGTGTAGATCTTCCTCTCTTTTTTCTTTCCAAACCCCACACCCCCACCCCACTAAATCTGATATTTCGGTAGGGAAGCATTAAAGATTTCAAAAGCACTCTAACAGTTTTGTGTAGATTTGCTGAGAACACAAGCTTTAAGATTCTTGCCCATGGCAAACTCAAATAGGCATGGTGGGGAAAAAAAAAAAAAAAAAAAGAAAAAAAGTAATACTGTGTAAAAGCAATTTTAAATTAAATGGGTGGCTTAATTTAGTTGATTGGATTGGCAGAAAAGATTTTCCATTAGAAATCACTGATTTCCGTTTTTGAAGATCAGCAAAACTAAATTATTACCTAGGAAGCTAGTGTGAAACATTCGCACACAAAACAGCAGCCACCCTCCACAACTTCATGAGCTTGTGTAATAGCCCAGAACACAAGTGCATTACCCCTGCTGTACACAGCAGCAGAAAGGCTGAATTGTTGCCAGAAATGGCTGTCAATTCCCAGAAGGTTTCTGAGCAAGAAAAGAGCTGTTAAGAAGTGAACAAGGAGAAGTCTCTCATGCTGTATCATCTCTTAGCATCCTGAACAACAACAATGAAACATCACATACAGGGAGATGTTCAGATGTACTAAAATTGATTCCAGCTGTCATCGTCCACAGATGTGACCGTCAGCTCATGATAAGCCTCTGCTGTATTGCCTCTTGTTTGGGATACCTCTTCCTTCCTATCTTCCCTTTCCTTTACTATTTGCTGATTTTGTGATTCTATCATTTCCATACGATTTTCAGTTTCTTTCCTTGCAGGGGAAGGGGGTAGGTTTGCTTTTGTCCTTCTGTCCTCTATCTTTTCGGTGTGGTCCCTCTGAGCTGCTGCATTTACCTCTTCATTTTATTCAGTGATATTAGCTTCAGAGGCTGCTTTGCTTCTTATATTTCATAATCCAGTTTCTGACCCAGCAACACCGATCTGTCCTTTGCTGAAAGGAGTTTCTGTTTAACTTGTTCTCTGAAGAAATGTCTCTGAACTGTCTACAATCACTAGTAGATATTCTTCCCACTACTTAAGATGCTGCTTATCAGGACATCTTTTCTCAAGAAACAATAAACCAATCTGGTTCTCTTTGTCTCCTTTTTTCCTAGCTTCTGCTTTCTCTCAGCAAGTATCAGACATCCTCTAAATATAAGCAAAATTTACTTCTTCTTTGTTGAGGTTGAAACCCATACTTAGATTTGTATGATGATCCAGTTTATTCAACTAAGGTCTCCTTTTCATGTCAAGGGTCAAAAGTCCTCTTAATTTTTTAATTCCCAGCTAGTGCAATATCTCCTGCTTAGATAGAAAAGCTAAAAAATACCCCACCTAACAAACAGCTCTCTGATAAGCCTTAACAAATTTCTCCCTAAATGTAGCTAGAGAGGCCTAGGAGAAAGAGGAGGAGAAAGCAAATTTTCCCCATTGCCCTTTTTAGGAAGCTGTCAAATTTCACCACTTTAATGATAACAAACCTTTGCATTTTCAGGTAAACAGTAGCATTCCTTGCCAGGCCAAAATTCCTACTGATTTATTGACTGCTTGTTATAATGGTTATGTGTGGATTCTTCTGATAGATCTCACTTTCTGCTGAATTACAATAAACAAAACAACCTGATCCCATTGCAAATACTACTTTCATACTATCTTAGACGTTCGGTTCTTCTGTGAAACCAGTGGAGTAAAACATTTAAAATACCCAGGTGCACAAATGATTAAGCTCTATAATGAGATCAGTAAAAGAACAGAATAAGATATCAAACTAGAAAGGAGGCCAAGGGATTAAAACGACTCAAGCCTAGATGCATTGTAAGAATATCCTGTCTCTGGTTACACAGATTACAATAGATAGTATTAAAAAAAAAAATTATATAGATTCAGTACAACTAAAAGGGGAAAAAAAAAAAAAGAGAGAGAGAGAAAAAAAATCTGGGGTACATATTTCAGTGTATGCGTTAGATGGGATAGGAAGAAGCTCCTCCTGCAGAAGGTAAGCCTGTATTTGTCCCCAGGGATTTCTTCCTCTTCCCTTTGATACATATAATATCAACCTCCAAAGTCAAGGGCTGAGGGACCTCTGGAACTTAGCCTCTCTTTCAATGGATGTACTTCAAGCATTAAAAGGAAAGATTTGCAGGAAGGTCCCAGCATCCCCCAGGAAACAGGAAAAATGACTTTTCAGACCACATGGCAAACCAAAAATGTCAAGAGTCCATTTCAAGTGCTAACAGGATGGGAACATGAAGTGTGAAGGAATGGTATGCAAAGTGTCATAAAGGAGGACACATTTGATCCCCAAATGGCTGGAAGACTAACACTGAAGCAGACTGCTATGCTGACAGCTTTGTAAAAGATTTGATGAGGTGACAGTTTGCCTGGCTGAAATGCTAAAGCTAAGCAATGTAAGCATTTTCTTCTGCTGTGCAACTGCACAGTTTGTGCCCACCTAGATTAGTCTTTACCATGTGGACTAGAGGTTGCCACATGGTATGGGGGCAGAGGTAGGAAATGATTCTCACTTTACAAAGCTCTGTTTATCTTTAATCTAGAGTCTTGCATTCTTCATTGATTTTTCTTCATGTATGGGGCTGATATAAAAGTATCGATCTATGAATGTATACATAAAATTTAAAAATTACATTTTATTTTGAATTCAAACAATGACTAATCTCTATGCCAATAGGTAATGCCTAAAAATGGCTGGACAAGTTAGAGTACATTCAATTAAAAAATAACTGCACAATAGAATCTTATTCTCTTGGAATAAGTGAGATACCGCTATTTACATTGAATAACAACTTACACTGAGTAGTCAGCTAGAAAGCTTGTGAATTAGATTGTACAATATAATAAATAGCTATAAAGTAAGTTGAAAAACAAAATAACATTGAAAAATAAATTAAAATAATTATAATAAAATAAAA